>JTDE01003643.1:8111-34260 GCA_014338405.1 Paragonimus skrjabini miyazakii
CAGGTGTCCTTTGGCTTCGGCCACTGTGACAGGCCAATCCGTTTCGGATGCCGCCAACCATGGATAGACACACATGATAGTTGTGGCATCCGCGCCTGCCGTTGTCCACACGTCACCTGTCTACCCGTGCACGTGTGTGTGTCCCGCTCTGTCTCATCCTGGCCCCGAACGATCCAATCATGTTACTCATACAATCGATTGATTGACTGTTTGTCTTATCTATGCCTCGTCGTTAATATGATTCATTCTTTTGTGTTCGATAAAGCTACGCGCTATTGTCGTCAAGTGTTCTTATTCTACTCTGGGCTGACTACGTGTCAGAGCTCGCAGTTTGATGTATGTTCTAGATTGTAACAATAGTGAACTAACTTCTTCCAAGATTCAGTTGCACCATTCATACACGAATTCACAATAGCTAAACTGGTACAAATTTATCCTCTTTATTCAATGGTTTATGCGTAATAGACTGAATTATCAGTAAACAAAGGCTTAAGACCGCAGCTACTTTAGTGAACACATGTCCACAGTCGCGAGTTCCTAAAAATGTGAACTTCAAAGCGAGTCCGAATAAAAAGTGTGTGAACCTGATTGGCTGACTAAACTGTAGCCTATTCACTCCGGGTTTTCTACAGAGCAGGTCAAGTATATAGAGTGGGAGACTGACAATTAAATTCGGTTCAATTTCATTAAACAGCTTTATTATGAGAGAGGAGAAGACAGAAAAGTGGCTTGGACTCATAACAAATCGTATTGTGTATGTGTGTGAGCGTGCATCTGTGCAAACTTACTGTAGCCATGTGAACACGCATACACAGGAGCAATAAAGCGACTGTAACTGTCCTGACAACTAGCAGCCACGGATTGATCAATGGTAATGAGGTCTGACATAAGCGACCCTTGGAGTCACTCGGTAACCATAACCAAAATCAGAATTTGATCGAAGAACCTATAGTCCTTTTTGGTTCATACCTCAAATGACCAACTGACAGAAGCACTCAGGTACACTGGTACTCGAACTTAAATCTGCATTATTAGCATTGGGCGTTGTTACACCGGAATTAAGTTATGAGTTCACGTTACATAATCAAGCAAGAAATAAGTTCTTACCAGTTGGCATGTGAAACATCAGGACGAGAACAGGGAACTGAGTCAATGTACTCTGGGTAGGCATTCGGATGCCATTAGTTGACGCGGCGAGCGCTTCGCGAGAGCAACGTCGCCAAACATCGGTGGCCAAACGCGTCAGACGTGGTAGTTCACATGGACGCCCATTCACGTAGACAAACTGTCGATCGGATGAGGAACGGCCACTTGAAGAGCCTGGTCGTCCACGAGAGAGGCCAAGCGATCCGGGACTGCCAATTGAAGATTCAACAATTTCTTGTGTGGGAGGTTTGGTAATAAAGCCATGAACCCTGGAAGAAGGTAGTTGACAAGCAGATTGACTAATTAGATGGCACATTGAATAGAATGGGTAGATCACATAGGATAAGCATATACTTATTCGGATCATATCATCGCAAGTGGCAGAAAAAGTAACTTAACCTCTGAGTATGGCAAAACCACCAGCTGGAACTGGAGAAGAAAGCAGCACAAGGGCAATAAATAATACATTCCAAACAACTGATAACTTTCTGGCTTAGGGGGATAGTGGCAATAATGATCAAAATCGTGAAATGGTAATACCTCTGCTGACTCTTCTGGGATTATGGTTGTGTTAGGGAGCCCACCCTGTGACCGTCTTAGGGCGCCTCCGTCGTAAGAAAGGAAAAAAACCACTCGACTCAGTCCGAACTAGCAGAACTGTTCAAATCGGTTGAGACTTTTTATACTGCTATGCACATGTGCGATCCTAACTATTTCTCATGATGTGGTGGGAATGTGTGTTCATGACGTGCCCTATAAATACCTTGTACCTGTCGTCCTAGCCGCACCCTGTTTTGTAGCGGAACAAAGCCCCTTATTTTGAACGCGCCTTTTGGCTTGCCTTGGGAGCGAATACGGGACAGTCGCGGTACTATTCGGGACTGAGATTTTCGTGTGAATTATTACCGGGACGAGAATCCGATTTTATCGAGCGCATCACTATATCGAGATGGAACCAGCGTATCGTTTAGGCGGGTTTACAACAGGCTGGCACCGTTAGTCTGAGCGTCAACCACAAATGGCTGGTCGACTTCAGCCTATGTGAAAAGAAAGTGCAACAACTAGAGAATGAGAAAACTTTCCTAGTTGTTTCGCGGGTTTTTTTTCTCATAGGCGATAAGTCATTTGCGGTTAGCCTCAAACGAACAAGCACTAACAACGGCGTCCAGAATGGCCTGACAAATGTTTTACCCACAAGCAGGAGGTGTAACAGCCAATGAAAACAACCCTTCTTATGATATTATTGGCTACAATTCTGTGATCTGGTTAAGTATATCTTGAGACCACCATTCGGTCACTTGTACATAGACCGTGGGTTCGATTTCCTGGCATGTGTAGCGCTCCGAAAACGCAACTAGATCAAAACAGCTGAACAACACTTTGTTGATGGTCATACACTGCCTGTAAAAGAAATGTATATACGATGATCTAAACACGCCACTGATTATGAAGAACGATAACATCTAGAAGCCTCCCAATTGGCAGTGTGGATCATCGCATAGTTCTCAACTTGCCAGACGACCTCGTCATTTTACTTAATACGCAGCTGAACGAAGCTTGGGAACCCCATGAGCGTGTAACCAGTAGGACACCTTGAGATTTACTCCAATGGTCAACAACCACACAGACCAATTTTTGGCTCAACGAATAGTATATCAGCGTGCGAAGTATGTGGTCCAACCATGATAGAATGCGCAGTTTTGGTAACTTGCTTATCAGTCCAGATATATACCAATGGTTGGTTATATGACTAGCTCATTTGATACATAAGCGGAGACAACAGTAATCTGACCGTAACAGTCCGTCAGCACATTTGATGTGGATGGGTCAAGTCTCAAAGCCATACAGCAACCGAAAAGATTCCATTGCACACAGTCAACTATTATACTAATTTACGATGCTTACTCTCAAACCAATGCTGGTTTTGCTTTTAGCAGTTCTAGACGATAGGTACCTATCCACAACAACGGGGTATTAGCAAATCACACATCAACTACTCCAACATAAGCAAAGTTCATGGTGCCACTTTTCCATCTGTTAACAGCTCTGACTAACAACGAAGATTTTTTAGTATGACCCCCTATCTATATAGACTATCTCTACCAGGTGATTCCAAACACGGAGGAAACAGGTGGTAGAGTCTCAGTTTGAAGAAGAACATTATAAAATATGATAATCATCATTTAAGGTCCCTATGGTCGTAATCAATGCAACCGGACAACCCAAGATGAACAGTGTCCATTCACACTAACAGAGTGTGAACAAGTGGAGTATAAATAACTCATCATTGTCCATACATTTCCAAAAACATTAGACTGACCTGATAGATTCTGAGTCAGTAGTAGACTTGACATTAAACTCATCTAAAATATCGTTCGGAACTGTATTCACTTCAGCCAATTCGACGAGGCTGTTAAGCTGAAGTTGAAACAGAATAAATGAAATAAGATGAATCATGATACGGGTATTATGAAGACAATATAGCAATATAGCAAATAAGTACGTAGGCAAGGGTTAGGTTAATTGACTTAACAATTACAAACTGCGGTGTATATGTTCTAACCAACCAGCGCGCAATTTGACTTTTTTGCTAATAAGGTGGGCAAAAGCGAAAACGTTGAGCTGATAAAACTTAAACAAACTGTAGCGTGTGTGTTACGTTATTCATAACAATAGCTGGGTAGTTTGAAGTTAAGTGTGATGTATGAATCTACAAGAACTGACGTGATAGGGTTCGTAGATATCTTCGAAAGGATGAATGTCACGTTCGAGTAGTTGGCTAGAGAGCAATCTCCTTCTTTCAAACATTTGGTTATTACGAATAGATCCGGATTTGGTGCAACTCTGTTACGAAATTTTCGTAGGTAATCGTAAGAAGTTTAGGATTCCTAGCACAATTGTAGATCACTGTACTGAATTTGCTGGATGATGAGGTGCTCAAAACATCTCTAACATTCAGGGCATGTCACAACAAACTTCACATAGAAAAACAGAATGGAGAACGTTCATTGAAATTTGAGATAGAAGATGCATTAAGATTAAGCGTTAACAGGAAAGAAATATGAAAAACTTACTAGATGTTGGCCGTATACGGCGGCAAGATTATCCTTAATGGAAGTAGCAGATCCGTTGGAAACGACATGGATTTTTTCACTGTGAGCACAAAAGAAACGACCGTATAAAACATGAAGAGTGAAAGAGGGGTTAGTAAATTTCGATAACATGACAATTTAATTCATTTCGTTAATTGTGCAGACGTGTTTCGGTCTTATTTGTCTTAAGTTTGCGTAAGGTGACGACAGAGTAAACAGAATGACACGAGGAAACAGAATGCATAACACACCAAGGCTGAGGAAACGCATGGTAATGTCAGCGGTCGTTCCGTTCAGTACGCTAATAATCAGCTGTACGCACGTGATTTGTTGTTGCTCGATTAACGCAGTAACAGTCCAGGGAAAGGCAACAATTGGAAACAGAAGGTACAAAAACATTAAATTCTAACGCAGAGCATTTAAGTCAAAGGGATATGCGCTTATATGGTCTTACGATTACATTTAAAAAGGGACACACGCTGAGTAGTGAACGATTTATTTTGACGTTTCAAATCCACACTAGAATCCATTATCAAACAAATAAATTTGTTGGAAGGAGATTATTCTGCCTGTCGGTCCGTTTTCGCTCGTTTTTCGGTCCAGTGTCTACGATGCTGACATAGTGGCTGTCTATATCTACTTGCCGAATGAACAAATTCCGCGAATAGAGAGCCTCCAGTACAAGCCGTTCCCCTTTCATCTTTGCCCGTGCGATCACTTTCGCATGATCTATGTTGACCTCGTGGCCTGTGTCCGCGCCGTGGTGTCACAGTTGTGATCTAGGGTCGGCTCATCGCATCGCTAGTTTGGGTTCGTGCACGCGTGTGCGAAGCTGTTTGCCTATCTCTCCCACATATTGTTGGTCACACCCCAGACATGGAATCGTGTAGACTACACCAGACTGATCGTGTGGTTCTACGCGATACTTAGTGTACACCAAGACTGAACGGAGTGTTCAGTTTGGCCTGTGTGATATTTAGATGCCCAGTGGTTGGAGCATCCTTTGTGCTGCTTCAGATGTACTGTGAATATATGACACTGTCATTCGCGTTTTCGGTTCTATACGTCCAGTTCTTGTGAAACCCTTGATAGATACCTTTATAAAGCTACTGGGGTACCAATTAGAAGTGAACAGTTTGAACGGGCGCTTTCGTTCTTGTCTTCTGAGTTCAGTTGAGCTACAGTGCATGTCTGCACGTCGAAATAATATTCACACGCAGCTTTCAAGTTGACAGGCTGGATGATTGCTATCGAATCTGAGAATGACATCAATTGCTGTCGGTTTACTATAGACAGTAGTTTGAAGCTTGCCATCAGGTCCTCTTATGACCGATACATTGAGAAACGTCAGGCGTGAATTCTCCTCTCCGTGTGTAAATGTTATTTCATCTATAATGTTACTCAAACAACTGTGGAACTGATCGAGCTGAGTTCGAGGTAAAACAACAAATGTGTCATCCACATATCGGAGCCACACTTTAGGTGTGAATGTCTGCAAGGCTTCACACTCGCAGTGTTTCATTACGGAGTCTGCAAATAATCCTGATACAGGTGAGCCCATTGGTATGCCTCTCTTCTGCAGGTAGACTCGGTCATCAAATTGTAAGTAAGTCTCCGTGCAAAGCACCATTAACTGAATCAATTCTTTTGGAGAAAGATTCGTCCTATTGCGGAGGCTATTGTCCTCATTTATCAGGAGCTCCAAACTTTCTATCGCAAGTTTCTTCGGTATGCTAGTGAAAAGCGACGTAATATCGAAAGAAACCAATGCATCGTCCTCTTCTAACTCCAGGCTCTTAATCTGTTTCAGTTGAGCGGTTTGCGTCATGAAAATCGTGAGGTAAACATGGCCAGAGTTTACGGAAAAGGAACTTCACCAACTGGTAGTTCGGGGCCGTCCTGAATGCAACGATTGGTCTCAGTGGTACTTAATCCTTGTGGACTTTTGGTAGCCCGTGTAATCGTGGCACTGGTCTCTCAATAGGTCTGAGGTACTTAGCTTGTTCATCTGCAAGTGATTTCTTTTTCTTGAGACCTGTCACAGTTTTGGTGATTCGGGCCCTCAGACCTTTCGTAGGTTTTCCTATGACATGTTCCTACGTTGAGGAGTCTCGTAAAAGGTCGTTCACTTTGTCTTTATGGTCTTGTATATTCAATACGGCTATGGCGGTCCTTTTGTCTATGGGTAGGATGATAATCTGGTCGTTCTTCTTAAGTGTCTTCACGGCTGTATTTTCATTGGCTGTTGAAATATTTGTTGGTTTTCGACTGGAAAGCTGTTGGCACATCTTTGTCCTGACAGACTGCTGCATTTGCTCATCTAGGCCACTGCGTTTAAGTCCCGATTCAATATATATATATATATATATACGTTATTACAAGCTATTGCCGCAGAGGGTCATCACGGGATCCTCTCAGCCTAGCGGCTTGCAGTGTTCTCCCAAGCTCAGACCCACATAAGACGCTACCCATATACAAGATTACTTCCGCTCACGATGAGTTCAAGCATTTCCGGAAAAGACAGACGAATACAAGACAAGGTTAAAGGTGTAATCAAGCCATCTGGCAATCAATAAAACAAGTTAAAACTTTCTACCTTCCGAAATGGAATCATAATACAGAACTTGTGGCACAAAGCAAATCTCAATCCTATTGAGTTTCCATTAATAAAGTTTGCATTAATAAAGTGAAGAAATCGAAGTGGTCCGGAAACCTCAGCTTTTCTATAGGATGACCCGGCTCAGCTTATAGCTTGTTTGTTTTGACGTGTGACAAACGTGAATGACTTGTTTTACTCCGGTGCTCGACATAATAAAATCTAATGCCACGCTAGTGTCATTCGGATTAGTCACTGCGTTCACATGCCAGTTTGCTCGAGTTGTCGACACTGATTAGCCATAACCTTTCGCGAACCGCTGGTTGACCTTGTAACCGGGAGTTCGTCCAATATTCCAATCCTGTGACCACCATAAACCGGGTTCTTTTCTTCTCAAACATCACAATATACGGCGTTGAGCAGAAAAACATGGTCAAGGTCATCTAAAGTCATTCACCCGTCTCGGGTCTGACCCGGAAAAGGTCACACCTCTTGGTTTCAGTCCACGTAAAAGGGTTTGTTTTCTGACATCGATCGCCTCCACGACCTTTGTCGAACACTTTTCAGTCTTCGATTAGTGGACGTTCAATCGAACCCGCGGTACTGTCAACGTTCCGTATGACTGGACACCATATCCTGATTATCGTGAATAGCTAAACGAAAATTGAGCAAAGAAGGCAGTAAACATTCTCTATGAAATGAAGAGTATTTTCACTGCAGGTTGACGTAAACTCCTGTAAAATGGTTTACCGCCTTGTCACAGCCATATCACTTTGAAGTATCTGGTCATTTTGAAGGGATAGTGTTGGCGGTGAATATTCTTGCATTAATCCTTTGTGGTTCAAACCAGTCACGGTGTGACCAAAACAGACCATCACGTTCATTTCTGTTGACTAGATAACGAATGAACTGGGGCAACATTACCATGCATCACGGAAATGTCCATGCTATTGTTGTACAATTCCCCTTTGAATCTCTACATGCGCACATACTTTCTTGAGGCAGAATCGAGCCTTATTGGCCAACTTCCGTTTTCAAAAAGTCGTCGAATTTTGATCTGTGACAGTCAGAATGCCAACCCAGAGGCAATTACGCCGAATTCGGTGAATTATAAACCCGACGAATGAGCAACATTCAGTAGAGGTCGTGCGATCGATTGGCATCCAGAAGTAAACAACAATAGCAGCCAAGTTTCTCGGTCATTCCAGGAAAGTGGATATTTAGTCAATGAGTAAAACTGCCTCCGGTGAGATTCATGCAATTTCAGGTCAACCACTTATGACCAACCATGCTACTCGGACGTGATAGTTAGGCTTGTACAATGCATCGACCGAGAGGGCTATGTTGACTAAGAATCGTCCTTCTAGGATCCACTATATTAGACAAGTAAAAAAGATTTTAGGTGAGACCCAAATTCATAAATCTGCCACACTACTTATTAGTAATACAAAGTAAAAAAGAAGCAGTTGACTGTACAGCGTTGTCTGTCGTACTACTGATCACACGGGAATGCTCAGGGAGCTAGAAATAATCCTATGAACACAGCAGACTTATCTTTCTTGTTATGGCACCGCAATCTTCCAAGTAAAGAAAAAGGGACTACAAAAGGTGTCCTCAAATAAACGAGCACACCGATTGCTCAACGGTTGACCGTGACCGCCGGCGTATTACTCTGCACGGTGCAAAAATCAGATGTAGTTTCAAATATAACCACTGCGAATAACAACGATCAGATTCTGACATCCGTTGTTCGAAACGTAAATGTTTACCATTCTAAATAATGGTCATTCTTCATTCAGTGACAAATCGATGAGTTAGATGGAACAACCAGATAGCTGTTATTTCCCTAACACCTACATACTACGGTACTGATTGGCCGCAGAATTGATGAACACTTATCGATGCGAGGTGTGGGCACGTTCGCTCTTTTGATTGGTTGCAACCGAGGATATTAGCGATCGGACAACTTAGAGCGCTGTAAGTAGGCACGACATATGTAGATCTTCTTCTGACGTACTTATCACAATGATGAAGTAAGAATAGTAACGCCCTCAACTTATACGCTTTCAAGCGATACGCCAGTTAACTTATAGTCTGTACATAACCAAGTGAGTTAAACCTAAATAAAGCCAGCGACGTGTATGCAGCTCGATCAGTAGTCAGCGTTACAATTTTCAGGGTTCAATCCTGAGCTATTCCCATCAAAATCGGTGCTTCTCTTGAAACACGCCGAACTTCTGATGAATCAGCCCTTAGTCAGCAAATATTTTACCAAAACATAGTAGGAACTACTACACACAGATTAATCTCCCTAATATACTTACCCAGACTTTGTGATCCGAGAGCAACTTATTTGAACACCCACCGTGCTCAGGCAGTAAGCGGTTAACAGACTGACTGCTTTAGCAAATTCTTTAGTTAGACGACCTGGATCAGTCAAATGACGTCTGCGAACAGGCAGACTGTGGAAGAGTTGATGGACGAACACAGTAGTGCCATGCGAACGAGCTAACGGACGTCGTGTCACGATTATTCCTTGTGAATCAAATTCCAGCCGCGTTCCCACAGTCGCATCAATTGCACACGTATGGATTGCAAGGTTGCTGACAAATGCAAAAGTGCAGAAAACGGAGACTTCACTATATCATTATAGACGAGGAAAGCGATAATGGTCATGACTAGCGGTACATCCTTGACAGATTAAAATCACACATCCCTATCATCAAAGATGCACGTTCTCTATATATGCAGCACATAAGGACTACAAAGAAGAAAATGGAACTTGGAAAAAAGCTCAGATCACATCTCAGTTTCATTTACAGGATATGATTCACCTCCACAAAAGTGTAATTTCTGTTGAATAACAAGGTTTCGACAAGAAAGAAAGCTATTTAAGTAGTATGATTTTTTTTGCATTAGTTTGCAATTATTTATTCTATTCGTCATCATTCTTCCCCTCCTCACGATCGTTACCATCATCACCCTTTTCCATTTTTCATTGCCATAAACACAAAAACATCACCACATTGAAGCTTAACTACTACACAATCATGGAGAGGAGAAACAAGTCTTAACTAGGAAAAGAATGAAAGGGAAAGGATGGGACCCAATTAGAATTATGCTTGAACTCAAACACTCAACATCCAGCTGCTCACATCTTGCGAACAAACAACCAGGCTATAAGTAAACGTAAGGTGTAAACAGGAAGGCAGATTCCGTCGGCATTCAACGTCCCGCGACACTGAATGCATCTATCTCATGGACAATTCACAAAAACAACGGCAACATTCATGCTGTTGAGACCGATTGACTGTCATCTCCCCCAACTTATACAGTCAGTGGCTCTGTGAATCACGAGATCCCCAGCCCGAGAGATTAACCCGACCTATGAGGATTAACCCTTCGGTAATTGACTTCATCTCTCAATTCTAAGTCATAAACTGTCATCAACTTTGAACAATGGCTGAATAGTGCTATCCTAGTCAAGGCTAGACATCATGAGCATTTGAAGAAGTTATATTGCATAAACTTGCAATCGTAGTGGTTGGCATCCGCGTCACTGGGATACCTTGAATCTAAAGTAAAACATTGATTTTCACTTAATCAACCGGGTTAAAAAACAAACAGCGTGAGGGCAAAATGGAACGTATAATTAAAACGTGAAAACCACAAAGAGTGGCGAACGAGCCAAAATAGAGGAAAAAACAATATGCAGGATGAGGGACAGAAAAAACGCAAGAGGATAAGAAATAAAAAGTTACAACGATTCACAAAGAGACCCACAACACGAGGCCACTGACTTCTATATCTCGCCATATTGAACAGCATTCTCAAACAAAGCTGCACATTGTCCTTTGCACCTCAGCCAGGAAGCCGGGAGCGCCCTGCTGAAGTAAGCTTCAAAGTGAGTGCTTTCATACCTCGAACTCAGGTTATACGCTGATCACTGGGCTGCCGCTTCCAGCCTAATCCACCACTCGCAAACAAGGCAAGACGTGGCCAGCGATTAGTTGACATTCGTAAACTGTGACCAAGCCAACGAAGCCTGTGAGACGAGGTTAGTATGCTTAGGGGTTGACAGAGTTTATCCGTTCAGAAGACACGTCGGCAAACCTCGCCATTACTGACACGGTGCTCTCACCGTACGCCACCAATGCTTCGGAGACACCGATGGTCGGAAACAGATACCGCATGAACACCTTCTGTAAGAACGGACCAGGTTATGAAGCCATACAGTAGTGCCGCCTCTACGGTGGCCTTTCAAAGAAAGACTGAGATCATGCCGACGCCGCAGATAGCGTGAGTTGGTAAACGCTATCCGAGCGTTTAAAATGCGACTTGTGATCCCATCGGACATTCCATTAGCATTGATAGAACTCCCAAGATACATAAACTTATCGACTACTTCCAACTGCTCACCACCATCGGTATACTTTATTTCTGATACTGGAATGCCTGGGATCAATTCAACACCATCATATTCACAATCTGTCAGGGCACATTCTAGGATCACTTCTACTGTAAAATTAGATAGGAAGAAGGAAGCTGGACAAACTTGTGGTGTCAAAGATCGGCGATAAGCTGCCATAAGCCCTAATCCGAGGTCTGACAATAAGTTGCTTACAGGGTGTTCACATAATTCTCAGGCACATCCTTCCTCAATAGACAGTGCCAGAGTGAATCAAAAGCTTCGCTGGTGCCCAAGAAGGCAACAATTGTTGACCTTCTATATGAATGACGGAGTTCAAACATTTAGCGAAGTGTGAGGACGTGATCACTGTAACCACGGCCGGAGCGAAACCCAGCTTGGTTCTCATGGATATATTTTTCGCGCACTTCGCTTAGTCTACGAAGTATGATGGAAGCGAGCAACTTTGAAGTAATGGGAATCAGATCAATCCCTCTGTGATATACATACGAAGTGTGTAAGTCTTTTTGAAAATGGGAACGAAGTTAGTTAAACCCCAATTACTTGGAACAACCCCACTGATTCAGTTTCTGGAGCAGAGCCATTAGCTCTTTAACTAAGGTTGGACCTCTATCTACAAAAATGTAGTAGTTTGTCTGGGCCTGGTGCCTTGTGACATTTCAGGAGCTTGATCTCAAGAAAAACTTCTGTTTACGATGCCGAAGAGACGTCAGCAGATCAGTAAGCACAGGCAGAACCCGAAAGACTAATTAATGGCGCGAGTGGCTAGTTGAACCGCTGTTGGAAGTGCTCAGCCCAACGTCCTAAGCGTCGTTGCAGGTTATGAACAGGCTCACAATTGGCTTCATATATTACCTCGCTCGCACCTGATTTCTTTCTACTAGTTGCTCGGATGAGATGGAGAAACTTCCGAGAGGTCCTGGTAACGGAGATATGTTCAATTTTGACAACGCGCTGTGTCCATCAGGCTTCACAATCCTGTCGTAGTTGCTTCCGGAGTTCCAAGTGAATAGCCTTGATGGCTGAACTGTACTCGCTGATGGACTGAATATTCTGGCGACCGTCGAGAAGTTCCCGTAATCGCATAGAGACCCGGCGGTTGGCAGCTGAACGAGTAGTTGTAGCACACAAGGTAGAACAGCATTTATGCGTCGCATACCATATATGTGTCCAATGTGCTTCAATGTAGTCTGGTGAGTGGGAACCCAGACTAGAGGCAAGTGCACACTGTGGCGCACTGACGACCAGAACGCCGAAAATGAGTACTTGCCGAAAACAGACCGTTATCATCACGGAGGTGCAGCAAACGTTCACCGTTGTCTGCTCGAGGAGTACCGTAAGAGTGCGGACCACCTAAGTCACGCCCGTCAGCCCTTAGCCTAGCTACCTGACTATTCAAGTCTCCAGTCAGTACTACAATGTCTGTGCGTCACGTGGTGTGTAGAATGCTAGTGAGTTGGTGATAAAAATCACCCTTGACTGCGTCTGGACTAGTCTGTGGGAGAATATGCCACAGCAACAAACGGACAGCGTTTGTGATAGATAGCTCTCGATGCTATAATCGTACCTTCGAGTCTGACACCGCAGGTGGTTGTTGACGGATCTCAAGTAAAGCAACGCTTTCCAGGCTTATGTGCTTAGGGCGGTCGCAACACCAGCTTGGTCGATGGTTTGAGCCGCAGGGTCTCCAAACAGGCGTACATTGGACTCATATGGTGAAGCAGCTGACTAGGATGGAAGAAGTAGAACTGGGCTAGAAATCTGAGGCTGTATTTCAACAAGACAACGGATATCGATGGCGAGGGTCTCTAAAGTACGTACGAGAACTGCCTATTGACCTATTTTCATAGGTGTTCGAACATTAAAGGTGGTAAGCCTAAATGGTATTCGAGGGATAGGTAAAGGTTTGTGACCGTCAGAAAAAAAGAGCACCTTGGTGTTTGACGCACAGTCATTCTGGTTAGGATACTTGTAGCGAGCGGCGAATGAAGTAAGTCTTTGATGTGTGCTCAAGCACGGGATGGGGGGAAATCTAATAAAGAGTTATTTGACAAAAGGAGGGAAAAGAGACAAACCGGTTTGGCGTATATTAGACAATGTGACTGAAAGTGAGAAGCCACACTGATCTAAACATATTACGCCGCTAGATCACAGATAACCGGCTGTCATTTAACACTGTCAAATGTAAAGCGATGCAGCTCCATCATCCGGATTGTATTTTCCGAGGAGGTGGAAAAACTGGGTATCGCTACACGCGAACATGACTTGGGCAGAACTGTCTCAAGTGATCTTAGCCTGTATCTCAACAGTGCATCAATGGTCTAGAAAGTCAACTGGATACACACCAGACTGTTCGGATGATGTCGCACAGACTGACTATCATGTTCAATGTGCTAATGCGCCATCGTACTGGGTCAAATATGCAGGGTTTTTGCCTTGCTTCGTGAAAAACTAATTTTATTGAAAAGGTACAACAAAACAGTTTCCGTCACTGCGTTTTCAACTCTATTCAAGCAGGTCGCGTGAACCAGGGCAGCTTCCAATGCGCTACCAGGGTATCAGAGGAGAGTTGATTTTAGTACATAGAATCTTCTATTCACCTCAACTTCCTTTAAATAAAATAACTTGTACCCAGGGAAAATAACCATCTCAGGAGTAACCCGATAAAACTGTAACATCAAATGAGCCACCTGGCTTGCATCAAACATACTTTTAACAATCGGATATGTCTGAAACAACCTATCAGAGTCTGAAATAACTAGGTCGTCGGTAGTTGAAGTTAAGCGCTGACTTGACACATATACTTAAGACAGGGTTTCGTTCTGGCCGGGGATGTATAGACCATATTTTTACCCTTTGTCAAATTTTGGAGCAGCGTCATGTATACCACCGACCAACAATTGCCGTATTTCTCGACTATAAAAGTGCGTTCGATTCGGTGGATCGATCTACACTTTTAGAGTCGCTTAAACGCAGGGATGTACCGACCAAGGATATGAACTTACTGTCGGCGCTTTACTCCCATACTTCGACTCAGGTGAGGGTTTACGATGAGCTGTATGACAGTCTCAGCACCAGGAGCGGCGTTCGTCAAGGCTGTCCCCTTTCACTATTTTTGTTCAATTTCGTCATGGACGAAATAACGGAAGACTGTCTGCAGCACTCAAATGATGCTGGTGTGGACCTCCTACCTGGTGGAAGGCTGACTGATCTTGACTATGCTGACGACGAGATGTTGCTGTTTGACAACTTTCAAGCAGCACAAGCAACGCTGAACGCCATTTCGCGTTCTGTTAAGTACTTCGGAATGCGCTTTGCAGCATCGAAATGCAAAGTGCTTCTGCAAGATTGCTGTGATTACGTAGGTTTAATGTTATACAATGAAGTGATGGAGGTTGTTGACCGGTTTGCACACGTGGGAAGCTGCATTAGAGCAGGCGACGGAAGTGTAGGGAATAAAATAGAGGCGCGTATTTCCAAAGCTAGGGCGGTGTTCGTTAATCTGAGGGCACCTCTGGCGACAGAGGTACTTCTCTGAAGCTTAAAGGTCGCGTATATAAGACAACAATGAGGGCTGTGTTACTTTACGACAACGTAACCTGGCCCCTCAGGGTAGAGGACGTGAACCCTCTTCAGGTAGTTGACCACCTATTTCTGCGTTCAATCGCTCGTATCGGGTGGCACCAACGAGTGAGTAACGGAGAGGTTAGGAAGCGGGTGTTTGGCACTGATTGTCAAACGAGTTCTTTCGTTCGATCCTTACATTCACACAGGCTTAGATGGTTAGGTCATGTACTAAGGATGCCAGCTAGTCGTCCGCCACACCGAGCACTGTTCGTCGACGCTGTGGTCGATTGGCACAAGGTACGAGGTGGACAGATGATGACCTGGCGTAGATAAGTGAAATCGTTCACGAAGGGGTTGGCTACTGTATATCGGGTTCGTCTTCCGGGCTGTAACCCTCGCGACTCACAGAGTCGGTGGCTTGAGACGCTAGTTGAGATAGCGGCTAACCGAGCTCAGTGGCGTGAATGTTGTCGTTGTTTGGCCGAGTTGTCTGTGAAGTGAGTGCACTTAATGACGCGGGGTAGTGAAAGCCGTATGGAAGCTGTCTTGCTGATGATGCCTTACTTTCACTTACAGCTCGGTTATTTGTTTGCAAGGTGTAGGCGCCTTGATGGTGTATGTTTTAAAATGTAGACGTAGCTATTTTTTAGTGATTAGGTCCCCTCCCCTTTTTTCTTCTCTCTTCCTATACAGAGTTTGCTTTTCTTTTTCTCCGTGGTTGTGTGGCAGTTAAGCATCAGTATGAACCACTGATGTATTGCTGTCTATGATGATGATATATTTGGGACACCAAATCAATCATCCGCACAACTTGGTTGTTAATGTCATCACAATAAAATGAAGACGCTCTCTACCTTCTACAGCTGAAGCTAGCCAGATGTCATCTGCTGTATGTTACAGTCTGATTGTTGTAAGTTTGACAAGCAGTTTCCATTCACTCGATTGTCCCTTGACTTTTTGTTTCGCAGTCTTTCTATTGCTGATCCTCTGTAACCGAAATACTCTTTCAAATTGCCTTTTCTTTCTAAATTATCCAATACAGATCAAAATATACATGAAAATTCTCAGCTTCGTTATATCTATACATAGTTGTATGAACCTTATTCCTTGGGGATAGGTCATTTGGTTGCCGTCATTGATTCGTCCAGTGTGTTGCCATGTAATTGCAGCCCGAAGTCACAACGCCAGCGATATTGATTCAGAAGTACAACCCAGTTCTCTTTATCCACAAGGTACTGTTTCAATCTACGTTACTTCAACGGAACTGGCAGTATTTACACTTTACTACTCTTCTTTATACAGACAACCTAATCTGCGAAACTGACTTTTGTTTTGTCATCACAGGTTAACAAAATATAACCGTTGCTTTATGAATGCGGCCGACGTGAACAAAAAAACGTTAGCGGTTTATAGTACCTGTTTGCATAGTGTTCGTTAATTAACTAAAGAATATGCAATGATTCTCATTTTGATCCATGTATATGTGACAGATTAGTGGTCGCACCGACTGTCAATAAGAGGTTGGTAACAACTTAGGCGAAAAAGATGGTTCATGAAGTTACCGATTGTCACGGTAACTGGACAGAGGGGCTGATCACATTGTAGAACAATTCAACTGACCCGAGCCAGGTCGTTTTACGGATGACAACAGAGACAATGTGTTTAGCCATGGCACTTCTAACGATCCTCATTTGGAAACCGAGGCACCCTGGAAGCATAGGTGATAAATCTCCGGGTCCAAGCATTCTGTCTACTTCTCGTTTCAAAGACGGCACTGACGGATTGTTGTCCGAACTGATCTCACTCTTTCATTCCACATGACAAACTGGATAGGTGCCTACCACCAATATTTTCCATCTTTAAAAAGGTGTCAAAACATCGTGTAACAACCACAGGGTTGTTAACCTTGTCCCTGCTGTATCCAAGACGCTCTCGAATTTCGAAATAGGGCCACTTCCGAAACCAGATAAATGAAAATAGATAGGTTGTCGGCTGTTCCTACACTTTGAAACAGGCAGTGAAGCAACTATATCCTTGTTCTCAGCCGACCAGTGTGATACTTTTGAATCAAAAGGCTGCCTGACATGCTCTCTGAGTGTCTTCATCGTACAGGAGTCTGAATGAAGTACGTCAGTGTGTTGAAATCGTTGTATGCCTGCTCTGAATGTATAATACACACTGATTGATAGCTATATCGGGGGTTCTCCATTATAAGCAATGGTTGACAGGGGGTGCCCGATCTGCCTTTTCCCTTCAATTACGTGCTGGGTATTTCAAAGACAGCACTCGAAGGTCCACGAAATCTCAGGGTGTAGCTTCTGCCAGGTAATAAACTAACTAATAGCGAATGTGCGAACGACACTGCTTTACCTAGTTCACCCGCAGAGAACTACTGGGTGAAACGGTTAGATCGCATGGTTCTTACTGTACACCTCTAGATTGTAAGGTGTCCTTACAGGGTTGAGTTGACCTAGGCTCGATCTCTGTTGCTGTACACAAACTGCTAGTCTGTCAATCATCTAATTTACCTCAGTGATATCGTCTTAACTTGCAAGATTGACGCCGAGGTATCCAGCGGGCAGGCAAATGAGAAAATGCACAATCTCAGTAGTGAAGATAGGATGCAGAAGCCTCAGACTTGAAACAACAACTTTGGGATATAAGACGAGTCTCAAGCAGGCCAGTCCGATTGTTTAACCTGTCAAGAACAAACTTGAATGGAGTGACATTTTGATATGTACAATATAACAAAACCCACTGGTCACCCGACAGAACTTATGATAGGAACTTTATAGGTGAAGGCATTGGTCTACTAAATGCTTCAACTCTTTTAAGACATAGGAATATGAAATTAAGTCGACTACGAACAAATTCAACAAAAGGTTTGGCAGCCAGCTCATATACTGTCATATTGTATGACTTACGATAATTGACACAACGAAGATAAAGCCTCACCCCGAAAACCGAATGTTCGCACAGAATGGAGGTCATTAAATTCTCGAATTTTCGATGTGGAATGCTTTCCGGCTGAGAGCAAATGGGGGGAAATAGGGTAGACCGATAATACACCTACTGATTGCATCGAAATCTTGCTCTCTTATTCCATTTCCGTTGTCGCTCACTTCGATTAATTCGCTACCGTACTCTCTCAGCCGCACATCTAGAGAAATAATTCAAGAAGTCAGCGAACAAACATACCAATTTTTGTTGCTCCCGAATCAATGCTATTCTCCACTAATTCCTTCACGGCGGATGCAAGTGTGATAACAACCTGGCCAGAACATATCTTGTGAACGACATCACTTCGCAACGCAGAGATTTCCGGGGAATACGACATGACGGCTGAAAAATATGAATTTGGTTGTGTTCAGAAATGCATGATTATACGGAGAGAAAAATACCGATTTAGGTAAAGAACACAGCATGATGAATATATACCCTTAGATAACAAATCACCTAGTCAGTAAAATTATAGTCGATTAAAAGCCACAACAATCATACATTTATGAATACACACCAAATGCCACCACATCCTACGACTGAGGTCAACTGTTATGTAGGTGAGTGAGTGATAGGAACTACTTGAGGCCGGGGGAAGTGTAAGACCAGAATGAACCAGGTTGTGAGCAAAACACTGGGTCGTACAATCTAGCTGTGATGGATTCGGCCACCCATATTGTAACGTGCGGTGGAAACTGGCAAGCGCGCACGGGTTGCGTAACAGGGCATGCTGCTATGTTGTTGACGCCGTGTTAGTCTTCGTTTGTGTAAGTCGTGTGCATGGCTTACTGAGACTTTGGCTCATGTCTGCTTGTGTTTACTTTTACAGGACTGTTATTGGAAACCCTACTTCGGAAGAACGCCTTGCCCCGGTGCCTCCACGTTGCCCTAGAGTTGGTCCTCAGGTGTAATGGACAATCAGAGTTGTATGTTACGATATGTAGCCGATTAAGATCGGACGTTTGAATGCATATGCGCAAATACTCAGTTTTCAATTTTCCCGTAAAAATACCAGCCAAAAATGGATCCAAGGGCGGGCTCATCATCAGCCCATCAACCTGCGAGTAAAACTCCTAATTGAACCTGAATTGTACGTGAAACGCGAGAGAAGCTCTTTGGAGACTTTGGTTGAAAATCTTATCTCCTTACCTGACTAAAGGATGCAATCATGAATAAAACTGATCGCTTCTCGTATTGGTACATTCATAAACAGCAAGGAGACAACAAACGGATTGTAACACCGACATCCCTCACGAGGTCAGCGAACTCATGGCTACAGAACCACAACTTTCGGTGAATCACTGTGCAGCTGCGTGTGAACGGGAACTGCATACGTCGGAGTGTAAAGTCCGGCTGCGACCAGGATATGCACTACTCATGAGCGAAACTCGAATCCAGTGCTTCATTAGGAAGTGGGCAGGTCGAAAGGTTTACCTGAATGCAACAACCGTGGTCGAACGTGGGTGATGTTTAGTCTGAAGCAATCCAATTCCCGGAAAACGCAATCCAAACAGGACAGAGTCAAAGTTCCTGACGCATTATCGGTGATTTTCCGGAGCAACCGGAAACGCACAATTCAGTCTGCTGAGGCACTGGCTATCAAACGTCACAGTCCCCATGTGTGTTTAAAAATAATGTTTTGATGTTGAGTCGACCCTGGTAGTCGGTACTTCCACAATTTTGATTTTCGGTTTATTCTCTCAAACCATGACCCCCGCCATGTAGAATTTTGAATCGTTTAAAATTAGTTACATTTACATATGTGATCAGAATATACGAAATGTTAGTCCGGAGGACGTCACATGATTTATGTCTTCATTGTTTTGTTCAAATACATCAAGAAAACGAAATGTTTGAAACTGTATATGTCCAAGATGTAGTTGGGCAGTGGATTCTGTTTGACTCTTTGGCTTCACTGCATCGGATTCGCTTTAAGCAGGCCATGATCTGGTTTTCAATTGACACGATTTCATCCTTCTCGTTTAGTCCTTTGTAATACGTATTCTTCTGATAAAATCGCTCCAATCTTACCAATGTCATCAGATCTATTCAATACAACTATAAGACTTTCACCATGATATTGTGAGTGGGATATTCTGGAGTATGCTCAGTGATTTCAATGCAGGTAGATGCAGCCATGAATACGCTGATCAATCAGTTGCAAAAGTGTCTGCAATGTTAGATGATACTTATATGAGAAAATTGAGCAATTGTACACATGCATTCAAGCATCCGATCTTAATCGGAATCCATCACAGCCAGATTGTATGACCCAGTGTTTTGTTCATAAACCGGTTCATTCTGGTCCTACACTTTCCCCGGCCTCAAGTAATTCCTATCACTCACTCACCTACATGACAGTTGACCTCAGCCGTAGGATGTGAACCAGAACAGTGAATGGTGGTATTTGGTATGTACTCATAAATGTGTGATTTTTGTAACTTTGATTGTGATTAGTAAGGTTACATTTATCCGTGACTGTGTGACAGGTTCGTTCGTTCATAGTAGCCATGTATGTAACCAGTGGCTTATGTTGTCGCTCACAGAAATAATGATGTGGAATAGATCTGACGAAAAAATTGCTAAAAAGGACCAAAATCGATCAAAAGTAAAGCTAATCAGAAGAACAAGAAACGGTGTGTATGCAGGTACGCGGTCGTAGGATGCACACTATAATCTCGGATAGTGAGTTGAGAGACCACGAAGACTTCAATATGGTAGGCTTTATTCACTGGAACAGTCAGGGCTTCTGTATTTCATGACCACGTCGCCTTTTGACTACTAATTGTTATCCCAACTGCTGGTGATCTTAGTATACAATGCTCGATGGATAAACCACTAAGATGACAGAGTACGTGTCTCAACCATCGCAGACTGTGCAACCTGAGTAGTTGACTAAATCTTCACTTATTTCGAGCGCTCCGAAATACGCGTTGGAGAACGACAACATTGTTCACGCGAACCTCCCATTTGATGTGGGCTGAATGACGTGGAAAACGATGGGCAAGCACAATTCTGTTGATATCTTCGTCGCAAATAGATAATCCACCTACCCAAAGACTGACCTCCAGAACAACTTTCTTGATGAGGCTCATCGGACCTGGTCCACTATTATTGGAAAAGAATGGACTACTCGTCGAAGGGGTTAAGCTACTTAAATGCAACCTACAGTAAGTGTACATATGCTCTCCTAATGGCGGAGAGGAAACAGCCTCTGATTATCAACTGGCTCCCAAAGGAGGAGTGCCTTGGAAATTCCTGCAAGAAGTAACTACATCGTTGACCAGAAGCGCCGTATACATAAACCATAATCCCGCCTTCATCATGGAGCACAACGGTACTTTCTCGGTTGACACACCAAAGCATCTTCCGACTACCCTAGTAATAATATTGATCATTTATGTAACCTAGAAGCACCAATCAGACAACAAAAACGTACCACCCATACAGCCTAAGCAATAGAGACGCATATACCCATTGCACGTTGACACAACAGAACAGTGTACCACCATTAAGCTCTACGACCTACCATTCATAGTGTACCCTCATTTCTTGGTGGGGGAGAATGCAACAACATTCCGTCCTATTTGCTTCACTGTTGGGCTTGATGGCCATTTGCTCTTTCTGTTTCAGTTCTCATATGCCAATTATAGGATGAATAAAGTCGATAGTATTGACCAACGATCGTGTGGCATCCCCAAGAATCTTGGCTACATGCTTCTTCCTCTTTTGATTGTTGGAAATATACGACATGTTTCCTAACCCCATCACATTCTTTTAGCTAAATGCTTGTTAAAACCAGTTTCACTGCTCTTCAGAACTGTTAGCGAGGGAGGTTCAAACCCATATTGTGATTGTTGCCGCATCGATGGAGAATATCAATCAGTGTTGAAACACCACAAGTCAACCTGCACAGATGAACTAACTCCAGGTAACTGACAGTATGATAGCACGTACCTCGTTAGAAAGTTGATGGCATCAATATGAAAATCCTCGTTTGGCAAACTCACCTTAAATGATTGATGGTGGCTAATTAGCATTAATTTTATGAACTGTATATGTAGTGCACATCCTAATCACTGAGGGATTGATTTGGTTCGTGTCACATCGACTTTGTTTATCATTAATTTGCTTCGTAAACCCGAACTTGTACATATATTCAACTCATTGGGCCACATGCAAGAATGGCATGGTATGGCCCGCCAGTCATCCAGATAGCAAAACATGAAATAACAGACCAATCAGGAAGTGAAAGCGAGCCGGAAGTATTCAGAGAGCCAAAACATCTGATAAACATGAAAAGAATCAGAAGACAACCACGTGGATGCAGAGACATAATCGTGCGTAGGAAAATCACAAACAGGTGGTGTGGATGATCGCGCTGTCTTCAGGTTGCAAGCGGCACGCCGAACTGTGCTCAGCGGAGCGGTCAAGGCCATCATAAATGACGACAACCACCTTGATATATTCCTGTTGTCAAAGGCTGCGTACGACAGAGCGCTGTGTGGTGTAAGTTCCAGGGACATACGAAATACATGGCATAGCCAGCGTTCAATATAGATTTTGATCGTTGTTCGTAAAATCGAACTATTATGAAACACGCGCTGATAAACGAATATATCCAATGAGATTAGTCAAGAAAACTCAACGACTATTTATTCATCCATAACCACCAGGAGTCTGACAACAGGACGCTGCGGTTCGAGCCACCATTTACTGCAATAGCGACCAGGAATACCCGATATAATCAGCGCTGACGGCAGATCAACAGTTGACAATGAGGCTTGACTGTCAGATTGTGATTGATGATAAAGTCGGAGGCGCAACTATTCCAACACTCAGTGGAATATCTTGATATGGTGGAGATATGGCTGAAGCCCACAGCGGAACGATTGCGGACAACACGAGCGACCGAAAGAATCATCATTCAACGAAATCGGGCCAACAGATGAGTAATGGCGAACAAAAGTCCATCTTCCCTGTCCCTACAATAGAAGCGTCCTCTAAGTGCGGTTTCGATGACCCAACCAAATCGATTATTTTTCCGTTCAATTCTTTTTATCGTTCTGATTAGCTGAGAGCTCCTTAAACCAAATCCCCTAGTTGATGTCTCAACAAACTTCAGGCCAGCTACGGATTCGGAACCCTGCATTCTGGCTTCAGTGGGAGTTATCATGTGATCTCGCCTTGAACTAATTCATCTACAACAAACTGTGACCTCCAGTCTGAGTTATTTCACCTTTTAAAATCAAGAATGCTCAACGTGATGACTCTGCAAACACCGCTCACGCACGACAGTCGCCTGTCTCTATCCAGTTGCCTTTGAAATTCGGTCAAAAACTGTCTGGGCTTCTTTTGTCCATCCGCATTCTGAAATCCTTACCTATCCACTCAGTGCATTCTTCTCCATTTGGTCTACTGGGATAGACTGAAATTTAGAAATTCTCGCTGCGAGGACCTCTTGACCTTTTCTATGTGCATGTAAGATGATGTGCGAGTGCTTAGGGAAGCCACGTATTAGCACGCTTCTGTTTCTTTCTGCTGGTAACTCATACATCATTTCCACAAGGTCAAGAGGCACCCTGAGATACCCAATCTCGGTCACTCTTACTTCTAGGAGTTCGATTTGCTCATGTCTTAGTGGTCGCACAACTGTGAAGCTTTCGTTATGCTCACTTGTTTGTACGGAGGCACGGTCATCTGTTAAGAAGAGGCAATTCGAGCAAACCCGGATTGACCCACATTCTTTGATGTATAAATCAAAAACATCTTACGTGATTTAACTGTGTTAATGATGAATCCATAGGCAATAAACATAGCATTGAATACCACCTGTCATCCCTGCTTAACACTTTCCTCAAAAAAAAAATTGCCCCATGGGTCTGCATTGTAATACGTATAGGATAGGGGAAGGATTTTCCTCTTGTGCACAAATAATTGGAAGACACGATGAAATGAACGTGATCTGAACTTTTTGCAAATTCTTACAAATTATATGTGGGAAAGAGCATATTTCTGTTAATATGACATCATATGGTGTTTAAATGGTCCATTACGGGTAAATCACTTCCGTACTTTGAATCAGCATAGCGGTGAAAGCACCTTTAGAAGGATAGTTAAGGTGAAGTACTGTACGTTTGAATATCTGAATGACTCATGAAAACTTAAACGAGAAACTTGCACAAGCTTTTTCATTAACACTTCGCAAACAGTTACAAGTGCTAAGAAACAGAGTGGAACTACCGCCAGGCCCTCTGTGTGGTGTACAAATGCGGACATTATATACGTCGAACGACAACCTCCAAAGGGTAATGTTTTTAAACGATTTACATGAAAATAAATTTCAGTTTCGTAGACCAAAAATGCAAAGTATCCCGGGTCGTCCATTATCGTACTGATGTATATCAAATCGAAAAGGCAAAGCTGGCCCACTTACACGACTTTCAGGTTGGTAAGCCTAATATATATCCTAGGAATAGAAGTTTGGCTGTTGATGATGAACTGCATGTCTGTGAGATGATGACTCACTCTAAGAGTGCTCGTGAAATGAGATTATATGTTAACAGGAAGTATGGGATTAGAATGCGTCGACACGATATGAGGAATCTACGCACTAGACACAGCTAATTAGATAATCACAACGACTCAAATATGGTAAGTACTTAGCTAATCATTAGTTAGCAGAGAAAGGAAATCAGGACTTGTTTGCGATGATTTCCATTCACAGTCTCATGGTGGTCGCAATGCAGTATCGTAACTGCGACAACCCGCAGAAGCCCGTCAACAAGACTGTGGTTAAAGTGTCAACTGTGAGTAACAATGGGACAGAATGTAGCGCTCAGGCGACATTCAATGTACAGTCGCGAGCGTTCATTCCACATATACAAATGTGGTTCTTACAGCCAACCACTGATTCTATCCCGCAAAACTACACAAACACGTCAGTGAGACTCAGAAGTCGCCAAATCCATAAACCTCTACAATCAACAAGAAAAAGCTAACGCGCAAGTAAAAAGTGAGCACGACTTAGAAGAAAAATGTATTATGAAAATACAAAAAACTATTCGAGCGTAAACTTCAATTCTGGTCAGCTTTCGGGAATGTACATACAATGGATGACTATAAAGATAACCTCCGGTTTGTAGTTTGACGCATTTCCTGGGTACATCTTTTGATCCGCTACAGAACATGATTTAAAGATCACATCTGCAATGGAAAGTTATAATACATAGATCAATCGAAGCGAAGCACCTATGGGAATTTTAAAAAAAATAGTTATGGTACCTTTAGGTGGTATTTAACCACGGAAATTAAGCGTTGATAACAAATTAATACATGTCAAACAGAAACTTGTAAGAAGTTAGAACAACAACTACTACTAAAGATAACCCAGAAGTAGAATATCTCAGTTAACAAAAATGATACAACAATGTACCATTTGCAATGACAACAGGAGGACCTACTGCATGTAGTGTAAACTCTCCGTGACTCGAAGCAAACTAAATAAAGTCTGAAGTTGTAGGCCCAGAAATTTCTACTGTTGTAAATTACTGAACTTTACCAACGCCAGTTAAACTAGTGAATTCACTGTGATAAATTTTGTTTAGTTTCATGCAGATCACCATTCTTCGAGATAATGCGAAAAAAACAGAAGGTTGACTGAATTTTAACCAGTACCCACCCATAAATACAAGCTCGTAGTGCTATGTCCACAAAATAACGGCAGTTTGTGAACGCACATCACACAGACTGCTTCATTATAGAGATGCATGTGGAAATCCACAGAACAACACCTGACCTCACCAACTGCGAGGAAGGACAACAGTGGACGGTAGGTAACGTAAACTGTGCATTGAGCGATTAATATACGGGTTCGAGGCTGGAGGCCAAATCACAGGAATCCGGTCAGTTTGTCTGTTTCAATATCTAACCGGCGTCCGCTGATCAGCAAGACAATAATCGAAATCACGATATAGCACCGCTCAGGTGGATTACAGCAAGTACCATGAACAGAAATCGGGTAAGGTTTTAAGTAAATCGAGACTTGACGACGCTGCAAAACGATCCTTAGAGGAGCCGTTAATTACCTCAGACGAAAGGTCATTCCAGTGAATGATAACCCTACAGAAAAAAACCGCTGTTATGATCTCGTAAACAGATACTACCCATTAGGATAGAGAACTGTTCCATGTGTCCTGTGCTACTATAAGTCACGACTGAAATCACACAACGCAGGCCAGCTTGGTAGTGGCACAATGAACACGCTCAACACCGAGTGACCTTTTCAAGCCAACATGTACGACTTGAGTAGCGTATTCA
>JTDE01003643.1:34360-47926 GCA_014338405.1 Paragonimus skrjabini miyazakii
CCACCCAGACTGAGAGCGCTTCAAACGATTTACGCTATATATATATATATTATATATATATATCGTTTGAAGCGCTCTCAGTCTGGGTGGGAAAGTCCGTTTTATCATCCTAA
Source organism: Paragonimus skrjabini miyazakii (assembly GCA_014338405.1). Taxonomy (NCBI): domain Eukaryota; kingdom Metazoa; phylum Platyhelminthes; class Trematoda; order Plagiorchiida; family Troglotrematidae; genus Paragonimus; species Paragonimus skrjabini miyazakii. The sequence goes on from JTDE01003643.1 coordinate 34,474, forward strand.
GATAGCAAACCTCTTATTCGAAACCATCTCATGAAGGTGGGTGGAAGATAATTTAGACGATATCCAGACACCTGACTCTTCCTCCAGATCGAATTTCGAGATGTCTACTGCGCTGACCGCACTGCAACGCACGAAAGTATCATCAGTCCCCACCGAGTGATATATGCGCACACCTGTTTTCATCCAGAATGAGACTCCAGTCGTCCGATCGGAATTCAATCGCGTCAATTGTAATGGAATCACAAGCACTTCGAATCTTTAAATCATCAGGGTAGAGAAACTTTGCCCGAAAGGTCGCTGATACAAACAAAAGAATAAATGAAATAGAAAAGTTAAAAAGGCAGTAAAATAAATAAATAAAAGACTAAATAAAATAAAAGGACCGGGCACTGACCCTTGAGGAACTTCCGCAGAGATGAAGTCTGATCCAATTTTAACTCTAAAAGTTCTGTCATCAAGAAAAGTGGCACCCCAACGAAGAACCTCTCTTCAGATGTCACACGCTTCCACTTGGTCTGAGAGGACTACGTGGGGTAATGTCGAAAGTTATGATAAAATGGAAAAAGACAGCATTTGAGATGAGATCATTGTCTTTCGCCTGCTTTAAACTATTCATAAAGGTAAACATAGGTGTTGCACACGACCGTCTAGAACGGAAGCTGTGTTACTGTTGCAATCCCCTGATAAAAGACAAGAAAAAACGCGAAGACCACGAGCAGTATCTCGATAACGGACGGAACGCAACGACGTCGCATGATACCACGAAAACCAGAGAGCAAGTATCGTAATTTAACTTAGAATCCCGCAACAGCTAAAGAGAAAGATGGCCTTCAAACGAGTTTTATTTCCTGCTCATCCCGAAGGCAAAACAGTGATGCACAGCACCTGTACTTATACGTTATGAAAAATCTTGCAGCTAGGCCTCGTGCAAACCAGAGGCGAACGCCGAACTTGAATTTTGAAGCTGCGGGCATTCAAGTTCGTAAAATGTAAAATTCAGGTTTCTCATCTATTAGGGCGAATTAGTGGGAAAAAGTACCTATTCCCAGCAGTTGCGTAGAGGAAAAAAAATAATTCCCTAAAAAGTGTTTGTGGATGGCGCGTTTCAACAAGCCCTCCATCATTTTATATGAAATGCTAGTAAAGCTGATTGACCTGTAGCTAGCAGCGAAGTTCCGATCACCCATTCTAAAGACGGGCATGTTAGTAGCTTCCTCCCTTGTATTAGAGAGAATGCCTCCTCAGAGTGTCCGTTTTAATAGTTTGTAAAGGGGTCCTTTTAGATCAGCAGTCGTTTTGTTGAGGATCTTAGGATCAATCGTATCTAGAATCATCTTACTGTATATAATTAACTTCAATAAGAGATCTTCAACGTCTAGTACGCAGAAGTAAACAGTGAAAAGTGGTTTTCTAAAGTTTTGCACAGGTAGGGTGGGGTGCAACTTTTTAGGTGCCTCAACAAATGCTTGAAAGTATAAAAAAGTCTCCCCGTCGAACAGAGCTAGAATCTCATTCTTTCCCAGTCGATGCACAAATAAGTTTGTTTGCGCGAGCCCTTAGAAGGACCTTTACTTGCACAAGTTCAGTATGTTCACGTAAGGCTCTTTTGAACCAATTTCGAGGTCCTCTGAGTTTGTGCACTGTGAATAAGTGGGAAATATCATCAAGGAGACGAAGGAGATGAGCGAGAAGAGAAGGTGTATAATTTGCACAGTATGAATAAATCGTCCACCATTTGAGATGTGTTTTAAAACGCACGGTAGATCGGGTTCACAAAATCCAAACCAAGAAGGAATGAACCGAAGTGGTATCTCGGGCAGGTAAAATCAGCCTGATTGAAGTTTCGAATTGTGGACTATCTTGCTGGTTGTTGTAAACAGTATCAGGTATGATCAAAGTCAATAAGGAGTTATCACTATGTCCAAGTAGCGGTTTGATAACCACTCTATTCACCAAGTGACTCTGGTCTGTGACAACTAGATCAAGCAGAGAAAGGGTGTGACCAAAATGATGCCACTTCGAGGCGTCGACATGCTCCGTCCTTGCCTTCTGCCATATCAGTATCAACAAGGACGCCGAGAATCTATACCCATAGTCCGAATGGAACAGCGCCAGCCAGTTTTCCTTGGGTGCGTTAAAGTCAGCCATAATAAGAACATTGAAGTGCCAAGAAATTTCCAGGGCTTTCGAGAAGAGCGTCATTATCAGACGTTGTGCATGAGGGTGAACGATAAATAGCCTCTGCTAGAATTGTGTTTTGATCAAGCATTGTTACTCAAAACCACAGACCATAACACCTAAGGGAGAACTGAAGTTATTCCAAGATCGTGGATGTCGGGAGACTGATTTAGAAAGATCACAGAGCTCCTCATTCTCCCTCAGAGGGAATCGGCACGATACACGGAGTGTCCAGGGACGTTCAGTTTACTGTCACTGGTGTCCGCTGAAAACTACGTCTTCGTAAGAGCAAAGATGTAGAGAGTTGCATCACAAGTCAACAGCCTGATTTCTGGACTATCGAATAAACTCAGACAATTCGTATACATACAACTGAAAGAAAATTCCTTGTTTGACGGTGTAAGAAAACAGACGGAAAGACTTCGGATAGGGGTGCAACTGAGAGAGGAGACGCGGATGGCAGACTCGCTGTGACTGTTTCCTTGTCCGGTAGATTCTGCATACCTCTTGAGATCACAGGCGCTTCGCCACGGCTAGAGCGTGAGTGAGGGCCTCTGTAAGATGCACGGCATGCTTTTGATATGTCGCGATTGACTTCATTTTAGCCCCATCCTTCGTTACAGCTCTAAAACGGTGATATGACCTATTTCAACCCCAAAATTTGCGTGGATGATTATGAGATGAGAGATTTTAATAGGATAAAACCTGAAGCCACCCAAGAGACACGCCGGAGAAAGCCGAGCTCAATAGCACCACACTAGGCAAAACTACCATAATAAGCGTCGTCCAATCACGATGTACATACGCGTAGGCATCGATCCAATGAGTCTGTAATAAGAGGAAGAAGCAAGGTTTTGAATGCTCCGTATCGCAGGGCAGTGAGTCACGGATCGGGGACAATAAACCTGAAATCCAAAAGCGAGTGCAGTATTTGAAATGTGAAGGGAAAAATCAGTCCAAACGAACTTTAGGGGCAGATAAAGCTACCAGACAGAGTTCCAAACTTTGCAAACGTGTAATGAGAAAAAGCTATGCTGACGTTCTAATCGATTGTATTGCAAGTCCTATTTGAAAGCGTGTTCCTTTAAGGCAATATTTACACATGTGTTAAACGGAGCTTTAGGTGGATGGATAGGAGTCATAAGGATTAGAAAAGTAACAAACCGATACGTAGACTTCGAAACTAGAGCGAGTACACCCTAAGTTCATTAAATCTTTCTATGAAGGATTTCATGTGCATTCCTAGAACTGCCTTCATGGCTCTTCGTTGAATAGTCGCAAGTGGGGTATTAACCTTCTGGAGATAGGGAGGCCAAATCGAAATGCCAGTCCAAAGATGGGATCGAAAAAAGCTGTTATAGATAGGCTTGGAGCATGTGAGGTGAAACCTGCCAAAGAGCCACTTAGGCGCCAAGGTCTCTCTGGCCTTCTTGAAATTACCTTATGTTCGACGAGCTACGAGTATTAAAAACAAGTGTCCCTAAGTCTCTCAGTAGATATGAACCGAAATGAAGTACTATTAAGATAATAAGTGGTGCTGGAGGTATGTCGACGTTGAAATGAAGAAGGTTGGTCTGAGACCAGGCAAACAGTATTCAAATCACCATGCAGAATGGCACAGTCCTCGAGGGTTTTGATGTCATGCCAGTTTGACAACATCCGTGACAAGCAACAGGGGAGAAGAGAGTGAGCAGGTTATATTGGTTATGCGAATTCGAAAGAAAACAGGTCCAAGAACTGAATCTTGATAAATCCCACTACTGCTCCAATGGAACTCAGAAACGCAGGAATCAACCCGAACACGGTAACAACAATCGGCGTGGTAGGAACGTAACCACCAAAGCGGATCGCCATGAACGCTAGGATTGTAATACAACGAGCAACACGGTGTGGCTTGCTCGGTCGGACATCTTAGCAAAATTAAGATACGCAAAATCCACCCTTGTAGCAGTCCGCGTCCGTTGACCAGTAGGTAAAAAGAGGTTTGTTATACATCAGCGAACTGTACGAAATTTATGCTAAGCAACACAAAGAAAGTTTTCGCCAGGCAAGTAGCTAAAAAGAGCATCATCTTAGACACCAATACATCAGTGGTTCACACTGATGCTAAACTGCCACACAATCACGAAGAAGAAAAGCAAACCCCGTATAGGAAGAGAGAAGAAAAAGAGGGAGAGGGGACCTAATCACTAAAAAATAGCTGCGTCTACATTCAAACATACAACATCAAGGCGCCTACACCTTGCAAACAAACAACCGAGCTGTAAGTGAAAGTAAGGCATCATCAGCAAGACAGCTTCCTTACGGCTTTCACTACCCCGCGTCATTAAGTGCATTCACTTCACAGACAACTCGGCCAAACAACGACAACATTCACGCCACTGAGCTCGGTTAGCCGCTATCTCAACTAGCGTCTCAAGCCACCGACTCTGTGAGTCGCGAGGGCTACAGCCCGATATACAGTAGCCAACCCCTTCGTGAACGATTTCACTTATCTACGCCAGGTCATCATCTGTCCACCTCGCACCTTGTGCCAATCGACCACAGCGTCGACGAACAGTGCTCGGTGTGGCGGACGACTAGCTGGCATCCTTAGTACATGACCTAACCATCTAAGCCTGTGCGAATGTAAGGATCGAACGAAAAAACTCGTTTGACAATCAGTGCCAAACACCCACTTCCTAACCTCTCCGTTACTCACTCGTTGGTGCCACCCGATACGAGCAACTGAACGCAGAAATAGGTCGTCAAATACCTGAAGAGGGTTCACGTCCCCTACCCTGAGGGGCCAGGTTACGTTGTCGTAAAGTAACACAGCCCTCACTGTTGTCTTATATACGCGACCGTTAAGCTTCAGAGAAGTACCTCTGTCGCCAGAGGTGCCCTCAGATTAACGAACACCGCCCTAGCCTTGGAAATACGCCCCTCTATTTCATTCCCTACACTTCCGTCGCATGCTCTAATGCAGCTTCCCAAGTACGCAAACCCGTCAACAACCTCCATCACTTCATTGTATAACATTAAACCTACGTAATCACAGCAATCTTGCAGAAGCACTTTGCATTTCGAGACAGCAAAGCGCATTCCGAAGTACTTAACAGAACGCGAAATGGCGTTCAGCGTTGCTTGTGCTGCTTGAAAGTTGTCAAACAGCAACACCTCGTCGTCAGCATAATCAAGATCAATCAACCTTCCACCAGGTAGGAGGTCCACACCAGCATCATTTGAGTGCTGCAGACAGTCTTCCGTTATTTCGTCCATGACGAAATTGAACAAAAATAGTGAAACGGGACAGCCTTGACGAACGCCGCTCCTGGTGCTGAGACTGTCAGACAGCTCATCGTAAACCCTAACCTGAGTCGAAGTATGAGAGTAAAGCGCCGACAGTAAGTTCATATCCTTGGTCGGTACATCCCTGCGTTTAAGCGACTCTAAAAGTGTAGATCGATCCACCGAATCGAACGCACCTTTATAGTCGAGAAATACGGCAATTGTTGGCCGGCGGTACACATGACGCTGCTCCAAAATTTGACTAAGGGTACAAATGTGATCTATACATCCCCGACCAGGACGAAAACCTGCCTGTTCTCTAATGTTTAACTCCCGAACTGCAGTGAGTAGACGAAGTATAATGAATGCCAGAAGCCTAGACAAGACTGGGGTTGAAGGCACTATATTAATTCGAATTCTAGGTCTGAGCAAGAGGCGAGGGAGGCATGTAGCTGAACGGCAAGAGACGGAACTTACCGGTTCAGTGTTACCACGGTTAGCTACATCTGTTGTGGGACCTGTGGAGTAACTATCAGAAAGGGAGGTCGGGAGGGGCCTGAGAACGAAATTTGATAGGACAATAGGGGAGGGGTCAGCAGTAGCACGTTTTCGTCTATCCACCGTGCTGTATGCAGCGGACAGGGCAACCCGGTTCATACTGCTAGACGGCCGATGCAGCATGAAATTAATGGTGTTGTGACTATTCATGGTTGTGGGCTGAGACACTGCCAGGGCGACCAGACCTAGACAGGAGAACGATTAGAGTTCTCAACCAAAGCCTCTACCGCAAGGCAGCGGGTGGGTGACAGTGTAACAGAACTGGTACATTTTTCGGAAAAGGATGCCAACCTTCTTCCAACCCCCAACCTGGAGGACCAGGAGACTGGTTTGTCAGACCTCTACCTATTGGCCTGCCTGGCATGAGTGACTCTATCGGTGTGGTGGCCACACCGTTCAGTTTAGCCTAACAGGTCATCGAGATGCCCAAAGAGCATCACGTGCAAGCGCGTCGAACATCTTGGATGTGCTAGTATGAACAGCGATTGGACTGTAATAGACAGGAAACTTACACCGACCACCGTTGAATATAGGGGTTAGGTTGGTCACTTTTTAACCCACAGGAACGAAACACTGTTTGAGCATGCTCAGAGGCCAAGCAAGCTCTTTGACACCTTCAAATAAAACAAGAGAAATTTCATCCGGTCTAGGGAGGCTATTCTTGGGGTTATGCAGCTTGATTGGTACAGTCAACGGAGACCAGTCTACCGTGCATGTACCATCAGAAAGGACAACAATTGGGATAAAGCTCATTCCTATGAAAGACGATGCGAAGGTACTACCAAAATAGTCCGCTAACATACTATCAGATTCAACATCGGTATTAGCAAGTCTTGAAGGACTAGTTAGCTTGTGAACACTCGACTTTGCTTTCAGTGAAGGACACAAAACGGAATAAGTTCTAAGGGTCGGAAGTGAACTGACTTGTGAGCTGCTGCTAAAAACGTAAGCAGTTTTTCTGAATGACAGCCGAATGTGTACGTAGGATACCTGGTTGGATTCAGTCCCAGATATCCAAAAGACTATCCAAGCCTTCCGTTTACTGCATTTGATTGGGTAGCAGCAAAGATGACAGGGAGCTTTCGAGGTTTATTCATAGACAGGAGTTTCGCTAACTCCGGCAACTTTGTTGAGGGCATCAGAAAGATTTATGCACAGGTCATCAACAGAACACGATGGGCTAGGGCCTACTCCAGTCGAAGACGAGACATACGATCAAAGAAGTTCGGCATTCATTCGGCTGGAGTTTCTGTGATGGGTACTTGCTGGGCGAGTGAGTTCAGTATTGCAGATAAAGTTAAACATGATGATAGTATGAAGACATAGTCCTAGGAGGCCTCTATATCAAGGTTACCGACAGTAGAGTACTCATTGTTAAAAACATAATCTAGCGGAGATCGGTTCGGCACCGTGTGTAATTACAAATGTTTCGTTAACTGCAAGGAAATTATTAATTTAAGGAATTTCGCAGCTCCTGAATTCTTGACGCTCACGTGTGAGCCCACCAGGAAATTGATTTCAGGAAAGTTATTCTCCCACCACAGCAACACGAGAATATCTTGACAAAGTCAACTTTTCCAACCCCGTGATGACCGTTTGATCACCAAGACTGAGTACACCAACAAGCCAATTGCCCAATTTAGTTAGCCTCATGGACAACCAGTTGGACTCCGATACTAAAGATAGTACAGAATAGGTAGGCTGAATAGCATTTAGAGAACAGCAAGCGTACAGAACTGCATAATCTTTCTTGGAGTTTCTACAAGCACGAAATAAGAGCATGTCCTTGTTCACAAGTTCGGGATCTAAATGGGAAAGAGGTATCAGTAATGGGGACGAGGAATCACACTTAGAAGTAATCGTGTACTTAGTTTACTTACCACACTGGGCGAACTATGAGCACCAGCGCTGTGAGCCAAGAATGTGAATGGCGTAAGGGTTATTTACCTAGGAAACCAATACATGGGTCTTACGCTTTAACATGACGGCAAACAAATCCACTCATCTGTCTAAGTCACTGATCCCCGAACGTCACAACTGACACAAATGCCAATACTCAGTTCCCGTACGCACCGAGAACCGTTTCATGCCACGTTGCACTCCAATATTTCCGCTTGTATTTTTCCCGTGGTTACTTCAATGTTAAAATCCATGCTCCTGCCTCACTACTGAATAATAGTGGCGTGAGAAGTACAGTGCGATCGCTGGTCCTCACTAGACTCCTCCCGCTACGAATATTGTTCCAGCTGCAGCAAACGCCGTTCAGGTTATTTTCTTTTTTCGACGATCTGGGTCCCGGCCGCGATGCTGTTGATGCACCCGGTGTGCCTTCTCTTCTCATCTGGAGTCACACCAATTACAAAGCTGGCTTCCGTGAACTTGACGTTGACTTTTCTCATTCACAATCAAGTACACGGCCGCAATTTTTAACCACTACATACGGTCCTCTTCACTTTGTTAGAAACTTCCTAGATCCGGGTCCCGTTGCGCCCGAACTCCACCCGTCTCTGTAAATAACCTTCGAACCAACTTCAAACACGGCTCCTCGACCCGATAATCTTGCAGCTGACTGCTCCCTAGAAACTTCTTGTGCGTTTGTCAAGTTTTTGTTAGCTAATCTCCGAGCTTCTGCTAATTCACGCGTGCTCATCCTTCGGTCTCTCCATGAACCAATCTTCTGATCGACTGACAAGCGTGGCAAGCACCCGTACATTAGTTTGGAATGGCGACTTCTTTGTTGTTCCTTGTGGTGTCAAGATGCTTGCCAGAATCCTTCTGAACCGGCTATATACGGAAGTCTTGGAGAGAAATATTCCCGAGGAGCATGCGGATTCCGGGCAAGTCGGTGTGTGATCGACCTGGTGTTCGCTATTCGACAAAATCAGGAAAAATGCCAGGAACGGAACCAGTCTCTGTATGCCTTGGTGGTAGACTTCACTAAGGTGTACGATTCCGTGAGCCGCGAGGCATTATGGACGGTGCTTGGTAAATTAGGATGCCCAGGTAAGTTCGTCAATTTGATTAGATTGTTGCATATGGACATGAGGGCGAAAGCACAATCGTGTGAATCGAATTGTGATGATTTTAACATTGTCACTGGCGTGAAGCAGGGTTGTGTGCTAGCCCCAACCCTACTTAGGTTATATTTGACTGTCATACTAACAGTCGTTCCTCAGGAATCTGAGGAGGACGGCGTTGCGGACAGATGGGTGCCTGCTGAATATTCGACGTTTCGACGTCCCAACCCGGCTACATACCTCAGCCACGCGCATGCTTCTGTTCGCAGATGACAACGCACTGTTAACACACAGTGAAGAACTACAACGCCTGGCGACACCAATACAGGTAAGACGTTATCCTTCCTTCAACCTTCCGCGGGCGGAGGTGCTGTCAATGCACCTTCACCCCAAATTCGCGTCAATGGAAACGTTGTCAGTATCTGTGCGAATTTTTGTTACTTGGGTAGTACCTTATCTACCGATCTGTCCGTGGACTGCTAGTTATGAACTCGTGTGGCAAAGGCTAGTGCTGCTTTCGGACGTCTTGAAAGACATGTTTAGAAGAACCACAGCCTGAAGTCAAGCACTAAGCTCTTTGTCTACCGCTGATTAGTACCGCTCATTAGTATTGTCTATACCGAGGCACGGCAGCGAAATGTGGACAGTATATCAGTGGAACGTGTGCTGTTCGAGCCGCCTCCATGGGCAATGTTTGAGGCGCATCTTGGGTATTCGGTGGTCGGACATGGTTCCAAGCACTGAGGTACTGCGGCGACCGAACGTGAACGGAATGGAAGCCATGCTGATGCTGAATCGATGACTAGGTCGCGCCCGTCATATGGGTGACGACAATATTCCAAAACAGCTGCTGTATGGACAACTGAAACCGGGTCAGCGAAATTCTGTTGAAAAGCGGAGATAGCAGGAAGTTGTGCAAGTAAGTTTTCCACGTTGTAAAATTGATTGTAGATGTTAGGAAGACTGCGTTGAACCCGACTGCCTGGAGGAATACGATTCGAACAGTCGTCCGCGAGTTTAACCAGCAGTTATTGCGCGGCCGAGAACGAAAGCGTGCGGTACGCAAAGGAACCATTGGTGCCATAGGTCGTGGTGACATGACTATATGGTGTTGCGATGTGTGTGGCCGCGAATACGCTGGCCGCTTTGGATTCTTAAGTCACCAGCGTACTGCTAGTGCACCACCGGCAAAGAGACAACGAATACGTTAGATTTCGGTAGGTCACATCAATATATCCAGGTTATTTCTGTTACTGGCTGCACCAGTGAGGACCATGATCGATTGGAAACTAATCCGTTCTTCTTTCTACAAACTTGGGTGTTTGCGGTCTTCTACTCACTCTTCTATTTACCTTTGTCGGTGTATTTTATAATGACTTGTTGGGAGAAGGCAGTTTTCCAAAAACCCGTATTACATACCAATGGATTCTTCATTTTCCGGGAACTTGAAAGCCCACCAAAATTCTTGAACACCCGAAAAGTTGCGCTCGCTTCAAATTGGTCCATTCGGTGGCCTAGGCCCAAGGTGTAGCGACTATAATAAATGATATTTTTGACAGTCACATTCACTTGTACATTTTTGATGATCTTGGCTTTTTGTCTAGTTTTGTTTTAGTCAAGCTATTCCATTTGTAATATCCGTCCTGGGGCTACAATCATAACTCGCTCCGTGCCCCGATAGCTTGACGTGCTTTTTTCTGTACTCTATTTTCCAGGGTCGATACTAATACACAACGGTCAACGCACTGAGTCCTTGCTTTTCATTGGCGATCGGTTTTCGATAGTGGCTACAGACTGGGTATTAATCTGTTGGACCAGTTCCAACAAAGGCCACCCAAAACCTATAAATACAGTTGCTGTAAACCACAATTTTGCCTTCGGGTTGAGCAGCAAATAAAGCTCAGTTGAAGGCTGTCTCTTTCCTTACTTCTTGGGGGATCTAAGTTGCGAGAGTTGGAATCTGATACTTGCGCTCTGATTTTCGTACCGTTTTTCAATATCGTTGCGTTCGTTCGTGAAAGAGATACTGCTCGCGGTCTTCCCATTGTTCTTGTCTTTCTCTATCAGGTGGGGTCCTAACATGAATGGTTCACCAATTCTTTTCATAGTCCAAACTGAATTATGTCTTTCACCCCTATCCTCACTGGAACGCGCTAACATACACTCTTATTCGCTTCTACATCTTTCTCCTCAGTTTAGATCTTGTCATTACAGTCTCATTCTGTTTACTTTCCAAGAGATCATAGTTTCCTTTTCGTGCTAACCAATCAATTGGCTAATCAGCGTTGGCTGGTTGGATAGAGAGGCTTCATGCACACGTATCCCGGTCTTATTCCTTCGGGTTTACATAAGATATGTGGTGTGCGGGTGGAACCACAAGTGGTGCAGCGCAGGCCCCTTTCGGTAATGGGTAAGCGCAGACGTCCTTCGGTTTCGGTAATTGTGGCAGACTCATCTGTTTTGGATGCCACCAACCATATATACCTTATTGGCTACAGTCAATGGATCAGGGGACGTTACATCAACTGCGCAGGGTGAGGTGCTAACTACAGAACCAGCAGCCTGCCTAGTGGTCCCAAGTAAGAGATAAACAAGGTGGATGTAGTCCAGCTGTGCTGCTGTCAGTATTTTGTAAACCTCACTAGACATGCCTATACACGAGGTGTGGAACAATGTGTCGCAGGGCAAGCATTGCATAGCGTGGTCTCTCGCGGGGACAAAGGTTACACAAGATCCACAGTTAGACATTTTCACTATCACTGGTGAGTCAGTGCAAGTTTGGATATAATGGAGAATAAATAACTGCATGCATATCGCTATTATACGTGTAAGTCTATATGTGGGTGAATATGCATTATTAGGTTTGGGCTATTTGACAGACGAACACACATGGTTGTGCGCAGGAGGGTATCCTCGGGGCACAGACAAATTTTGAACGCAGCCATTATTGTGGTAGTTATAACTCATGTTCTGGCAGAGAGTTCCAGGCTTTGCAGACCCGGACCGAGAAGAAACTGCACCTTAGTTCAAGTCTGCTATTGTTGACTGTTTAGTTACGAGAAATGCCCCTGGGCGAGCTAGTGTCCGCAAGAGTGAGCAGGGGTCTGTACGGATGGTTTGGGGTTCTTAGAATCATGAGCGCCAATATTAGGTCATTTATTTATCTGTGATATTCCAGAGGGAATAGATATAGTTCGTGAAGCCGCTCAAGATAGGGTATTGCACTTGACCCACGAACTGCTTTCGTCGCACGCCTTTGAACAGTTTCCTTAGCAATGTTGTCCTTTTCTAAGTGGAGAGACCAAACAAGAATCCGTTGCTAGAGGTGAGGACGAATAAACCTGTCGTAGAGATCATTGAAATATGATCGTTTGAATTTTCCAAACATACGCTTCAGAAGAGCTAGTGCGCTATTAGCTGTCTTGGCGCTTGGGAGAACTCGAGAGATTGCGTGACATAACAGTGTCGAGGTCTTTCTTTCGCGGACGAAACTCACCTGACGTGCATTGTTTCTGCGACGGCCATTGCTGTGAGGGACTACACTCACATGTACAACGTGAATTCAATGAAATGGAACCGCGATTGTCCGTCTGATACTATGCATGCACTCCTTGCATGTATACCAGTCGTTCGGCGGTCAACTGGAAGAATTTCCTGTAATCCCCCGTTGGACCAGGCAGTTCAATGGGATTTTGGAAGTTTCCGCTGTGTACTACGAGGCGCCAAGGAAAACGTATGTCCGTTCACCCGGCGTGGCAGCATTCACAGAGCTGGGAATGATGACCACGAAACAACTGGATGTCACAACGTTCAACCAGATGCTAGAAGAGCTTCGGGAGTTTTCTCGCAATTGTGGCCACAGTTCATTGTCGTCTTACTTCATTCCAACAGAACATGGAAACGCGAACGATACTTCCGTGTTCACTTGGATCTCCCGGAGAGTCCAAAGGACGACCAAAATTCGAAACCAAACTCACCGGTAAGCCTACTCCGTTAGCATCTACAGCAACTAAAACAAACAAACTGTGTAGTTCCTTACTACTCTTATAAATGGCGTCTATGTCGATTACCTCGGGGTAGCGCCGACATAATTTTATCTGTTCACTATTCATGAACATAAAATGCGTCAAACGGTTATCATCATCTACATTAAAGTAGCACTTACCGGTTTCGTTCAGTTGAGCATGAAAACGACCTAGCTAGCCAACGGTGTTTCTCTTTGCAAACAATCGTGCTCGAGAGTTGTACACATCCATCGTCATTGTCTGCTTGTCGGAGTGCTGGCGGATGTACCGAGTAATGTTAAAGGATACAGTGCCGTTGAGCAGTCATAGTCGAACTTCCCGACCTATACTGCTACCTTGACGAGGTGGTCGGGCCTGTGTACTGTTTTGATCCGGCGGGCTATGCTGACTAGGACTCCGGTCCTT
>JTDE01003644.1:0-56999 GCA_014338405.1 Paragonimus skrjabini miyazakii
TGGTTCTCGACTCGAGTTCTCGTACAACTTCTCCATGGAGTAATAATGGGAGGAATAGTGTTCCGACTGAAACAAAGATAACACTACCACACGTGACTAAAGTACGCACGTCTTGCATATTTACCGACCACGGCAATTTGCGCAACCAAAAAATAAGGCAAGCGGTGGAGAGAAAATTTTGAGTTTTTAAAAACCACAACATGGTTATGTTTGCCAGGTCATATGATTGGCACAAAGCGTTGAAGCCGCTGACCTATACAGAACAGTAAAATAAATCCCACATATACACAAAAATCCTAATGTGTCTCAGTCCTGTTTCATTAGTTTTTATAACAAGACTTGTTTTGCCATGATTTGCGCAATTTCTAATTTATCGGTCCGTCATTTTCTTGCCCGAAACAATGAAATCGTCATCTTTTGGCTTCTCTTGCGATACATGTGGTCAGTGGGAAGCCTCATTCAGTGTCCCACGCCTCTACTATAGGTTGTGTGATCCAAGCCTAGATGCTCTAAACAGGATTTGTGTGATGTTAATGTGCGCCAAATATATGTTATACACACTAGGACAGCGCAGTTATAATGGAAAATACATTGAAGCCTGTGGTGGTGGTTATTAACAAAGAATAAAAGAATTCTTCGGCCGCCATAACCTGGACGCTCTGGCTCTAATTTTTCCCTGTCTTTCGTGTTCATAGTGATTTCTTTCTAATACGAGCTCAGCGTCTGACTATCACGTGCGAAAGCCACTCAAGCAAGCCAGAAAACGAAGCAGGTAGGATAACTTACGAAGTCTCAAACGGAAGAACGTGACTAACTTCCAGAAATTTGCATTATCCTTGATCAACTGCTAAGTGGTCAGCTTTCGTTCATTTTAGTTCCCATGCGATTTCTTACTTTCACTTCTGTTAACCTCCATAACTAAGAAAATACAAACTATATGATTACCGTGCAGTACCAGTTCACACCATTTTATCTTCTTATTTTCTTTTACTTTCCACCTAGAACAAATTATCAAATGGACCATTTGAGACCTCTGCGTTTACAACAACAAATCGTTCACTCGTCATAGAAGGTTGATAGGTCACCCCCTCTTTCACTTTCTCTCAAATCCTTTACGTTTTCGATAATGACCGTCTATCAGTGTACACATACGCGAGTACGCTTTCAAATAAGCAGGCAGCCGCACATACGCAGCTTTAGAACATTGCTTACTCAGGTCATCAGGATACTGCTTGATACCGCTTCGATTTTAGTGTGATCTGTCGATTAAGTTGCATATGCTTAGAACTAACCTAAAACCTACTCTCGCAGAGAGTTTGAGCAATTTCTGAGAGCCCTCTGTTGTACCTATATATTCTTGTTATCACCGTTATCTTACTAGACTTTATAATTAGATTAATAATTATAATATTTTGTAATCTTTCTGCGATGGGGTTAGTTTGATTATCACATCTCATTACTGATTACTAGTATGATAAACATATCACTTTTAAAATAAAAACCGACCTTCGGTTGGAGTTGAACCGGCGACAGGCACCGCATGCTATTATATAACATAAGTAATACCAGCCAACCCAAGGGCCTGAAAATTTCGCACTGGAACCCACACTGTGGTTGAAGCGTATGTCAATAGTTTGAATTGACTTGACAGACTGTGACCCAGTAAGCACTTTTGACGTCGCAAAATCAGTCACTAAGTGGTACTGAGTAATAAGTAGAATGCCTATTTATTTGAATCTAAGTGAGATCCATAATCCAGTCTAAAGGTAATTTAGTATATAGCCAGAACGTTTAGAACAGAATAGTTGTTGATATAGCTATAAACTTTACACAATTTCGATCTTCTTCTGGAATTGCTATTTTTTCGAAGCCGAATGAAGTATCATTCTGTCCCTCAACCAGTGTCAAATGAAAATTAGATTTCCGCCAGCTTATGATCCGTAAATATCTTACTACTTCAGTTGTAGCTCTATTCGGAACACGGTTTCTGTTGTAAAGACTGATGCTACTGTTTTATTTTAATATAATTCGTCCTCGCCACTCATCACGTAAAGGTTATTCTTGAGACCATTAATCAGTTAGCCAAATATCTCAATTACTGCTACAACCTAACAACCCTCAAACATAAACAGTTGAAATAAACACGTTATTTTAAGTCAACTAGCATGTTCTCGTTGATGCTCAGTGTTCCAACAGTTCTGTGTATATGATTATATCTCCACAAAGGGTATGTGTGAAAGATCCTATAACTCCATCACTTCACACAAGACCTTCCATTTTATCCTTTTAACAGTGAAAAGTTATTATGTGGTGCCGTTTTTCGCAGTTGACCTGTCTCATTGAAGTATTACGGCCACAGCAACAGCAGTAAAAGGTTTTAGTATGGCTGCAGATGCAGATTGCCTTACATTAACATTGTGGATGCCAATATGACAGTGCAAAACCTCCACATTAAGGTTTGTGGAAAATAACCGTCCAACTTAACTGAAAAAGTACTTTTGAGTTCAGGACCTATGAAATGCACAAGACTTCTTAAAATCTGGACAGCTTTAATTCGTTTATTCTGTTTAAGAATGTAGACAAGCTCTGCGTACATGATTGCCACCGTGCTATCAGTTGTAAGTATATTCGAAGAACAGTGTCAAAAAAGTTAAGTGTAAGCAATACACTGTTTGAGTTTTGTTGTTAAGATTGGGAGATGGGCAGATACGTCTTACTTAACCAACAATGTATTTTTTAGATAGTATGCATATTTCGAAAAACAGGTTGTAACAGACTGAAGAATCTTTCGATAAGAATCATTTTCTGTAACGATTGGGTTAGTAGTTAAAAAACTGCCGCTCATTTATCGTACCAGGAACACTATTTACACGATGCTATTAAATGAACTGAAAAGCGTCTGAGGAGCAAAGACTATGACCGGAGTCATGACGGCTAAATAACTTTTCTGGAATTATGGCAACAGATCTTCGCCGTGCTATTTAAAATCTAACGATCAAGATGGATAGTTGTGATACATATACCACACCTGTAAACCACTAAGCATTAACTCGCAAGTGGTAGGTGACGGGGTGTCTGAAGTCTCTCCGATGATAGACCGTTTGATAGGATAGTTTACCCTATTATCCACGAGCATGTATATTGAGGGTTACGATGACAAGCATCAACTCAAAATGACTCAATAATTGTCGTTAACTTTGTCTTCAATGCACTTGTAAGAAGCCGTACTTTTAGAATAGATTTGCCACAATGTTCTTAAGATATTCACGATAGAACTTTGTTGAAAAACTGGAGTGCTCAGCAAAATTAGGAGTAAACGAACGCAATGGGAAACTTATTTGAAATCTCAGTTTCCAGATGTACAATGGAACAACAACCGTGTGTCAGGTAGAAAGAAAGTTCCCCCAGCTGGCAAAAGTTCTTTAGAAAAAAGGGCTAAGTGATAAAATCAACAAAATGATGAGGTGGATGCAACAAAACATTCTCGCACACACTTAAACACACGGATTAGAGCTCTCCCTATCATTTATGATGTTTTTCTAATTTAGCGTCACGTCATTAAATAATAGGGACATTTTTGATGCGAACATCATCATCATCATCATTGTCATCACCATCATGGAGAGCAACACAGTAAAGGTTCACACTGATACTTAACTGCCATAAAACCATAAAGGGAAAAGGACCCCATTTGGGAAGGGAGAAGAGGAAACAAGAAGGAAGGAAAGGTTCTAACTACTAACACTCGCTACGTCTACATTCGAACTTGCAACATCAAGGCGCTTACATCCTGCAAACAAACAACCGAGCTTTAAGTGCAAATAAGGCGTCATCAACAAGACAGCTTACTAACGGCTTTTACCGCCCAGCGAATTGAAGTGCACTTACTTCAAGGACAACTCAGCCAAGCAACGACTACATTCACGCCACTGAGCTCGGTCAACTGCCATCTCACCTATCTAATCCTCTGGTGGTTTCCGTGAGAGCCCTGGGCTCCTTTCTTGAATATGGGAATTATTATCGATTGAACCCATCACAGGTGGGATGGTCTCCGTCGTCCACAAATAACAGGTTGGAACAGCTGAGTTAAGGCATCTACTAACGTATTTCTACCTTCCTTGAATAATGCCGGCAAGAGACCGTCCGAAACAGCAGCCCAATTACGATTGAGAGCCGAAAGGCAATTGCCAACCTGAGTCTCAGTGGATGACTCCATATCTCTCGACCAGGGTGCTGCAGCAAACGTTCGTGACAGCAGCATGGTAAAAGCAGGAGGCCAGCTAAATTGACCTTCAAAGTTTCCCGCCCAACCCTCTAACCTGCTGGACTTATTATAGAATAGTGTGCCATCTGCCTCGCTGATAGCTTCACTGACAGACGGTCGCCTGGGACCAGTAGCACGGATCAGCTTAAAGAGTTTGCCGATGTTCTTTGAGGCAAAAGCGGTTTCCATTTCTTTAAGTTTTTCCACTAACCAAGCCTCACGATCAGCCTTTAGACTACGCTTCAGTTTCCTACGGATATCTCTTCTGGACTTGTTATGTGAACTGTCAGGAAGAACCTTCCGTCTGACTTCTATCAAGTCCATGGATTTATCTGAAATTCAACGTTTGTGTAGCCCATGCACCTCTGTGGAACATGATACAGTGCCTGCTCTCTGACTGACCTATTAGATTTGAGTCTAGAAGCTATTGGGATCTTCGCAGTGAGTACCATTAAGGCAGTTTTCTAAGTCGGTTTGGTACTTATGCTTTACAGATGGTAAGGTCAGTTCCTCAACAGCTAATCGTTGCTGCCGGTGGGGTCGTTGCTCAGTAAAGGTAGGAACAGAACGACAACATACTAATGCATGATCTGAGTCTAAGTCCGTGCTCCAATAAGAGCGACAGTCTCGAATGGAATGGTCTATCTGAGACCAGACCTGACTCGGAGAAGGCAGGCCCAAGTATAGCATTGACGTGCACGATGCCTATAACTAGTGCTGGCTAAAAATAGCTTATGCTCAGCACACAGCTGCAACAATCGCCCACCATTATCTGACCGATGTGACGCTATCCCAAACCTGCCACCTAAATGAGATTCGGCCTCACCAAGGCGGCCGATCTGAGCATTCATATCTCCGACCAGAACGACTATATCAGAGCCACGTGTCGACCGAAGGAGAGCGACCAGATCCGAATAAAACGCGTCTTTGACGCCGACGTCACTACAGTCAGTAGGAGCGTAAGCAGATACAATGAATAAATTACTGAAAGTCTTGCGTCTAGAGCAGGCTTTAACAGAACCTGCCAAGCGGACAGCACAGTCTACTGTTAACAGGAATCCAATCTACCAATGAGGCTGCGGCCGTCGTGCTAAGGATTATACCTACTCCAGCCTGACCTGTAACAGCGGCTGTGGCATCATCCGAAGTTTATAACCAGTATCGGGTAGACAACGCGAGTGCTGTTAGTTTCATACGCTGACTACTATCCTGGATTCTAATTTCCGAGATACAGCAGACATCGATATGCAGCGAGTTTAACAATCGTGCAAGAGCAGCCTGTTGACCTATTTGTTTTAGAGTGCGAACGTTGTAGGCATCTATATTAATTCGTATTCTAGGTCTAAGCAAGGGACAAGGGAGACTTAAAGCTGAATGGCAAGAAACGGAACTTACTGGTCCAATGTTACCACGGTTAGCTACATCTACTGTGGGGCCTGTAGAGTAATTATCATAAATGGAGGTCGGGAGGGGCCTCAGAACTAAATTGGATAGGACAGTGGGGGAGGGGTCAGCAGTAGCATGTTTTCGCCTATCCACCCTGCTGTATGCACCAGGTCCGGCGACCCGGTTTATACTGCGAGGCGACCAATGAAGCATGGAATTACTTGTATTATAATTATCCCTGGTTGTATGTGGGCTGAGATACTGTCAGAATGCTCAGACCTGGACAAGAGAACGATTAATGTTCTTAACCACGGCCTCTGGCCCAAAAGCCTGCGCTACAAGGCAGCGGGTGGGTGGCAGTGTAGGAAAACTGGTACATTTTTTGGAAAAAATGGCAACATTCTTTCCACCTCTAGCCTGAAGGACCAGGAGACTGGTTTGTCAGACCTACATCTATTGGCCTGCCTGGCATGAGTGACTCTGTCGGTGTGGTGGTCACACCGTCCAGTTTAGCCCAGTAGGTCATTGAAGTGTGTAAGCCGTCTTTTTGTAGCCCGAACCTTTAAAATCTGGATAACCAGCTTCGAAACCCATCTGATATCGAGAGCAACTATACGAAAGAATAAAAACCGTTCACAGTACCCTCAACTTCTTACACTTTCTCAGGCCCAACCACTGGCAGGTCACGGACACAGGCGTGACGGATCATTGTTCTAACGTACGAATAGGCTTTTCATTGTTCATAATAAATTTGCTGACGGTTTCTACTTGAACGCATCTGGGCTTGGTGCTGCTAATGACGGTTGGGGTCATGTATACGAACTTTACCTAGTTTCCTTATATTACCTGTTCAGAATAAACACAGTGTTTTTAAACATCAGTTTATTTGCAATATCATAAGATGTCCTCTGTATGAAAAGCCGTCTTTTCGGATGACTGAAGAATGCGCTTTTATCTATTTTGACAAAAATAAATTTCAAATGAACGTTCAGTCGCTTACATGAATACGTGTGTGCATTATGTGACAATAAGAGAAGTTCTGATTCCACTCATATCGTTCAGATTCTATCAGCCAACTTGTCACAAAAGTTCATTTCAGTATGACTAAAATGCTGCCGGTTACATAACTGTGAAGCACTGCTTACACATACTAGTATACTTCTTATTCGTACATCGGAACTGTATTAGTAATTATTTATCATTCACACTTATTTGAAAAAAATATCAAAACCTCGTTCGTATGCATCGAACATCATGAACACCATTATTATCTCTTTGGTTTACGTCGCAGTTTAACTGTTATATAACCAACAGTGTCCCGCAAACATGGCTTTCAGTTTTGCTCACGCCTGTGTAATTGAATTTGTTATACTTCTACTACTTTTTCTTTCTTGTACTAGCTATGTTCAATGGTATATAAAATTGTTCATTACTTTTGCAGAACTGCCTCAAAACCACAAAATGGAAACTTATATTCCACAGGAATATCGATCGATTTTCAAATTTGACGAACTAAACAGTGTTCAAACAGTGCTTTGCGATGAGGTTTCTCCGATACCCTCTACTAACTCTTAGATTTTTTTTTCGTCGCGGTCTCTGGTCGTGTCAGCACCAACAGGATGCGGGAAAACTGTCATCTTTGAATTGAATATCATAAAATATCTGATCGAGTGTACGAAGATTGAGTCGGATGAAATTTCTTGTGTTTTATATAGTATGTTTGGGTTCACTAATTACAATACTCACAAAGTTGCGCCACTCAAATCTTTATGCACCGAAAAATTCGTTGAATGGGAGAAAAAATTCGCACACACAACTATGACATGTATTCTTTCAACAGGGGATAGTGAACCATTGGACTGGAACCACCTAATGAAACGGACTTTGATTGTCACCACACCTGTAACAAACTGTTTATGAAAAGATATGTGTACACTTAAGGAAAAACTTGATGGATTTATCAAATCTTCAGAAGAGGGCTGCAAGCTTTTGAAGTCAATCAGATATTGTTTTGTAGATGAAGTGAGAGCGCTTTACCCTCCTGAATAATTAGTTTGCAGATACACATGTTGAGAGATCCTGATCGAGGACCTACGCTAGAGACTCTAGTCACACGCATCAAAACGGTTGCAAACCCACGTTTTGTTTGTGTGTCGGCAACAATGTCCAATTCCAACGACGTAATATCCGTTAACTTCATCTTAGCTTTTCACAACAGTTAGCCACATGGTTGAATGTTCCCCCTGCGACTTCTGTGTTCTACAAGTAACGCAGTCACAATACACTCAATCATTTGCTAGCTTTGGAGAGGAATTCAAACCGGCAGTGGTTAAAAAATTGGTTTTGGGATTTTATCGTCCAAAAGACCAATCCGTTTTTCAGTTCGATAGTATTCTGAATTATAAACTGATGGATGTTATTGCAACATACTCTGACAACAAGCCTGTGTTGATTGTAAGCCATGTTTGATGCACCGTTTACTTGAATGCAGTTTTGTACAACTCGCAGAAGTACAATTCAAGTGGCTCGTGATTTGACCAAGAACAATAAGTTCTCCACTGGAATGAACTATGATGCCCTACGCCATTCTTACGCAGCAAAAGTCAAAGATCAGCAACTAAAAAGTAGGTAGAAGATTGAAACCTCAAACAGTAGTTTCATCATCTATATTTCAAATGTTTACACGAATAAATGACTCTTTATTTGGTCATTTTTATTGGAAAATGGAACTGGTCACTGCAGTGCAACAGTGGTCCAAGCAAGTGTGGAGGACGTTAACTCTTCTCATTTCTATCCAGAAGATACAAGCAGGGGCGTAAGAAGCTGTGATATTCCCTGCAACAAATAAGTACAGTTTGACGATATTTAATTGTTAATGACGACAGGACTACTTTAAAATGAATGACATCTTATTAGTTGTGGATATGCAATCACATTACGTGATTCGCCCGTTAAGGTGGAATCGAAAATATATGAAATTGGAATTGTTTTTAATTTTCACTTTTTTAACCGTTAGCTGAAAGTTGCAGTTTTATTGGCCACTATGCAGGTGCACGTGAGTTATCACTGAGCTTCAGTAAATGGAATCGGCATGAAACACTGGAGGATTCACATTTCAGTTTTTCTTAAGTTGAACATCACTCGAAACCGATTGCAGCTTTTGCAATCAGATAGACTTTCCAGTCAGCCGGTTGAGAAACGGAGTGTTAGACAAAAGTTTTGTTCTTATTATAGCTCGTCAGTAACGCATATCCTTGAAACGGCCGGGATTAGAACTACAACCATGCTTACAGCAGGCAATCATGTTGACCACTGCGCCATTGGCCTCACACTAGGCACGATCGAATTATCATATCTAAACGCTCAACCACTTTTGCTTGCGAGTAATGAACATTTGATGAAACTACGGTGAAGTTCAACTACTGACACGTAATCAGATCAACTATAATGGGTTTGGGATTTGAAATGAATCAACTTCTATGATCATTTCACTCTTGGTGGTACTTTGAAGTTTTAGTAAAACCCTTAGAATCTGTAGAAACTTTTCAGTGGTCTTATAGATTCTAACTCATTTTCGAGCTAGTTTTGCCATTTATCTTAGAGTCAATGTAGTCCGTAGATCAGTGCCAATTTTAGGAGCGCTAAATGGAAATGTGCAGAAACTTAGTTATCTCAACCTCCTGGGTGGCATGGTAAGCTTGATGAGTAGCAACAACACAGTTTATTTCACAGTGGTCTGTCCAGTAATATTTGCCAGAGTATTGGAAAATGTTCGATAGAATTCTAACAAAATTCTACCTAACTTTTTTTCCAGCAATACGCTTTTGATTTTCAATAAAAATACTGACTGCTCAATAAGACTCTATCTTGACGGTTCATCCGTGGGATCTTTTAGTGGACACCAAAAGCAGGGAGGTTATAGAGAATGGGGCTTTGATGTAAAACGTCAAAATGTCAAGCTTACCTGCGTAACACAGTCGGTAGGGATCAGAAAATTCTTATCACTGGTTTGAATCCATTCGAATCGCTGATTTTATGCTCTCAAACAGTTATGCGAATAAGCATTATACGGAACTACCTGTTACAGTAACTCCACAGTGCTATCTGAAATTATATGTTTTATTATAAAAAATACAGAATATCATAGGAAAATGGTCACTTTTCGGGTTGAACCGATGTTCTGACGCTGTAAACTTTGACCTTCATATATATAAAACGTCTGTCTGGTATTTATTTGCAGTTAGATAAACACTGTGGGTCGGTAAGGGAAGGGCTTCAAGCCTAAATAATCTGAACTTACTATTCCACTCGGCTGCAATAATTTCAATACTATTAGAATAAACAGAATTAATTCTGACTACAGCTGACAGATATGGTCACGAGATTTCAGTTCTGTTTTGTTACTCTACGTGCTTTTGACAGAGTACAGCTGAATGACGTCGCACTACATTTACCGTGACGAATTACGTAGGCCCAGTGAAAGTGACCAGCAAAAGCTGTCAGACTGTTATATCTCAGTCTAATCTTAACTAAGTGAAAGCTGGATTAAAAGGACGCAAATATGCTTCGAAAGGCCAAATACCAAACGATAATAAGTTGTGAGCATGGACTAATTTTAACATCTCTTTCACCAAACGGCCTTTGAGGAACTTTGGACAAAGTTCAAACAGAAAGCTGCTGAACAGCCTCCGGCCCATTGCAAATAAGAAGAATGTTCAATGATATATGTTCCGACAAGGTAAGATCAGTCGTCAACGGTTTCTGAAGGTTGCCGGGATCCACTTATTGTTAGGAAACATAACTCAATTACATATTTTACCTTATATTATGTTTCACCATCAATAATTTTCCGACGTCTGAATCTAATTAGCTTCTCCAACATATTTCTTATTATTCCAGCCTGCCTAGCAAATGGAGTTGGTTATCACCACGCAGGTCTTGAGACAGCAGATCGCCAACTGGTCGAGCAAGCCTTCCTTTCCGGATGTCTACCGGTGTTGGGTAACCTTAGACATATTGTTCTTACCGTAACAAATGTTCGGTATTTTTTTACTCAGCATCTACTAGTACACTATCCATGGGATTGAACTTGCCAGCTCACTTGGTAATTATAAAAAATACGGAACAAGTGGTAAATGGTGAACTGAAAGGATATAACTCAACACAAATTGCCCAAATGGTTGGTCGAGCCGGTCGTCCGCAAGTGAGTGGCACTGAGAGCCTTTAAGTACGAGGCACACTTTTATAAGGTAGTTTAAGTGCTCTTGTTTATAGTTTACTAGTTATGGTTCTTAGAATACATGGATGCCTTTTCTTTGAACCATTTAGTTAGTTGTGGTCCAGCTTAAATCTTTTGTAAAATGATAAATTGCCAAGCTTTGGAATGCCATTATGAGACCTATTAACCAACTTTTTATTCTCCTTCCCCAGTTCGATACCGAAGGTGTTGCGGTCATAATGACCTCAAACGAACTGAAGGTAAATCGTACTTAATATTTTGTATTCACTCAACAAAAGGCGCACTATGAGAGACTATACAACCAAAGCGATCTAATCGAAAGCAAGTATGTGATAAGTTTGTCTCAGTTAACCTCAATTTATACTACAGCTTGCACAAAAAACTTACAGATCACATTAATACCGAAGTAGCCCTTGGCACTGTAACCAGCTTGGACGAACTGATGTGGTGGCTGAACAACTCATTTTTATATGTTCGGATAAAAAAGGCACCGCACGTTTACGGTAAGGAAGATTTAGCCAACTTTAGTAGACCACAAACAAAAACTTATTAAAACTACCTTTATCCAGTAGGAATCCTTTGTGCTTGGCAGTACATTTTGCCTAGGATTACGAGGTTAGATATGGTGGTGAATGTTTACTTATTTTAGTCACCCATGCCTCAAATATGCATAGACTTAGATGATTGGGGAATGTTTGCCTTATCATTTGCTTTGCAGTACAATCTTTACTAGACTCCAGGAGAGTTATGGAGGTGATTGGCTGATAATTTGAAAAAAACGGAATGAACACCTCGCGGTCCAAGTAGCGTCTGGTTGGACACTCAAAAAGATATGACGAGTAATCGTACTCAGTGCTGTAGATGTTACCTGTAAATAATAGGTAATTAATGTAGAGAAGTAGGGTAAACCGTACAGAAACACTTTCGTGGATCACGTCTCACCCTCACATGATACTTAGCTATTTTTCTGCAATTGCGCTTCGCTTACAAGGAATAGACATTGTGGCCCGAATTAGTTAAAATTTGATCTCAAATGTCCTTCTTCTTTCATTCCTAACTACCAGAAATTTGTTTGCATTTCACTAGTTTATTCATCCTCTTTATGCATTACGTTACGTCAACATGTGACAAGAAGGCGTCGGCATCAGTTGCCAATTTTTTGCTATTATGAACAGGGCTGTTTGGAAAACGAGTATTTTGCTTGTTATCCGAGATTCTCAATGTATGTTGCTGGGTTAAATTACTTGACCACTCAGCTTTGAAGAGAAACAGTGAACTGACTAAGAAAGATCCGACCTGTATTGAAAAAGCGAGTGAGTCTTTCCTACTGAAGTCCATTTACGAACTTTGATCCAGCAGTTGAAAATAGATAAATATAGGCCAAAAATGCGAAGTACGCAGCCTATTTTTCAGTCTAGTAAGCTTTTAATTTATACATCCTTTAAGTGATACCACTAGCGGTTATTACTGAAGTGCACGTAAATGAGCTATTTCAGGAACTAGGCACTTTGTTCTGATTCTACTTGTTTTTTTCCTTTCTGTAGATATGCCTTATGGTGTAACTCAAAATTTTCTGGATAGCCATCTTCAAAGTTTGTGTTACATGACATAATCGATAAAGATGGTATTTTCAGTGATATGCGAAAATGAATTGAAACAGTTGCAGAAGCTGGGTTTAGTTTCCTATGACGAAGAATCAACTCAAATAAACAAAACTGGTAAGCTTTACCGAAAACAGTAACTACTTTCATTAAAGAACTTGGCACACTTGTGATGAAAAACCACTTAAATGCCACCACTGCACAAATGATTTGGGAGTTAAAGGGTGAAGAAACTCTGGAAGACCTGGTAAGACTGTCTTTTTCTGTGCTACTTTTTTCTGAGCGCAAGTCACCCTTGAAAATTTTACTGCATACAACGGGGAAGTTCGTAGTGTAGAATGCTCTTTTGGATTACAATAGCTGCGGTTAACTATCAGTGAAGTCCCACTCATAACTTAGATTGCTCATCAATGGTCTTCAAATTATTGCATGAACAGAACATATGTCTAACTTTTCAGCATACCAAATTAATTGTGTTGGTGGGTTCATCAAGGTTTTTGAAATCTTGCTCGAACGTACTGACAGATTCCCTCCTCCTCCTTCGGGAATAAATGTATCGGAAACTTCATCAAAGGTCGTCAAGGTGGGCTATCTACTCGATGTGACGGTGGGGATAACTATGTGCTCCTTCGATTACTGATTAGTTCATGGCAAATATACTACGGCTATAGGTCACCTGATTCAATAATTTCACTGAATAATTCAAACCAGCTAGCTCTTTTCAAGAAATTTCGGGGAGACTTCAAAAAAGTAGTTTTAACGAAACAAGCAGAAAAAAATTGTAATTAACGTAGATGTAATAAAACCCTGCTTAACCATCTCTATGATAGTTTGTTACCTTTTAAGGTAAGGCAAGGAGGCCAATACACTTCGTTCCAATTTTTAATAAAGTATCATGACTTCCATTCAAAAAGTAGGCCTTTTGATGCGGTGCTCACCGTATATGAAAGGACAGCCAGCATTCTTAAAGGAGTTGAGTTGATTCAAACTAGCTGTTACATTAGGGAGCCGAAATTAGAAAGCAAAAACCTAAAAATAGTTTGAAATACGAATGCCGAAATCCCTAGCAAATCTTCCATAAATATATGTATGTTTTGGAGAGATACTGATTGAAAGAAACCGTTTCATGCGTGCCGACGTGAAACATTCCGAGGCAGCTCAATTCCGTTAACATGTTGAAAATACACCTGAGTTACCACCTGTCCACTCAGAATCCATTATGTCGTGTTTGACGGAGTTCATTACTCCTTTTAGGTCAACTTTGTGGCCAGTTGCGCAGAACTTAAGGATATACCTCTAAGAAACAATGAGAAAACTCTTCTAAATACTATGAACAGAACCAAAGGCCGGGAATCATTACGGTGAGTTTCATTTTGAATGATCATGATTGTTTCTGTGATCCAAGCATTCACCAGCTTACCGCCATTTAATTAAAGTCCAAACTTGGAGTGTGACTTGGTTCAGATTAAGTTTAATTCAGAGGACGTGGTAATTCTGGCCCAAAGCTTTTTGGTTTCTTACGCATGCAAGCTCCTCGAATCCCCGTGTGATAATGTATTACGAGTTGCAAGCAGCTGGGGGGAGCAGTTTCTGAACTCAGCCTACTGCAGAAGTGTTAGCTGTGCCAGGATAATGTGGACGAGAATAGCTTAACATGAAGACAGACGGAGTAGAAGAATAAAGAAAGTGAATGCGAGTGCAGAACCAAAGAAGACAAAGAGTGCAAATCAGACTGTTTATATCGAAAATGGGAACTACAAATAACAACGAGATGCTTTCTAGTGAAACAGATAATACCAATAAGCTACAATGTTTCAAAAATAAACAGTATAAGGGCAAAATCTGCTAAATGATGTTGCGCGTTAGTACTGAGAGTACACTCCATAGGTAAATGTGTTGTGAATTAACTTTTTCTATATTTCAGCAGAGAGGGCTATAGTCATTAGCTGTCCAGAGCACTTCAATGTTAACCCATGTTCAAATCGCCGTTATTGCACATGACGATCTGTTCCAAGCGTTCGCTACGCTTATAGATGAACAGCCGCTTAAGAAAATGGTCCTCCATGTACGGGAGTTTTCTTCACTATAACAGTTTTGTCTAATCGAACTTTCAGGAACTTTTGAGCATTTAAAATACCTAAGCGTGATTACTATCCCCTGCCAAAGTTTAATGAAAAGAGGTTTAGAAAGTTGAGTTGTTCCCCGCAGTTCCTTCTTGTTAACGCTTGAAAGTGGCCTGGATCAGTTCCCCTACAGTCGCCATAGAAGTAATCTATTCTTTTCACCTGAATGACACTCCAAACTTGCACCACATTCTCCAGATGTGGCCATAGGTGGATCTCTAATGTGATATCAGTATCTTCACGTTTCTACTTGAAACGATTATTTTTATGTTTTAATTTACATTTTGTCTTTCTTACAGTCCCCAGGCACTGTCTAACAGATTTAAAGTCACTTGCGACTGATATATCTAAGTTGCTTACAACTGATTGTCTCCTCAATCCAGCTTTTATCAGTGAGAATTCTCCCTCATATGGACTGTTTACAAACCTGTCTGAAAGTAGCTAGTGAATTTAGTCACTCTAATTGGAATATTTCGATCAGTGGACCGTTATTCTAGTTTATCTGGATTCTCTCGCATTGTTCGATGAGAGGATTTGCCTATCATCTTGATGTAATCCACAACTGTTCAACCAAACCACTCAGAAATTTCACCAGTAAAGTAGGAACTAAAAACCAAGCCCTAAGGAACTCCACAGAACATTAACCTTTGTTGTATGTCTTGTCTAAGGTACATAGAATAGTTTCTTATCAGAAAATCTTCCGGAGCTAAGTGACAAAGTTAGTTAGCTGGATCTAAGGTCCTTTTGAGGTTCTGATGACAGCCTTAGATTAGCTCTCTTTCCCAGGCGTTCCTGCAACATTACAGAGAAAACGGCGTGAACTGATGGCTTTTCATCTGCGTTTTATGAAGCCACCCTGCTGGTAATGGGATGTTCCACCACCCAGTTTCTGACTATTTCCTTGTGTACTTTCAGCACTTGGGATGCAAGATTCACTGATCAGTAATATGAGCATCCTTTGCGGGACGAATCTCAGCCTTCGCATTACTAAGAACCCCTAAGAGACCTATTGAAGAGGCTAGTTAATGACTTGTTTAGAATATCAGAAAGAAGCTTGGGTATAGTTGGAATATCGGGTACTGCTGCTTTATCCCGAGGTTTGAGTTTTCTGTTGAAAACTGCTTAGTTGTCTCAATGAAATCAGTGGTTTCAACCTAACTGAGGAGTTTCTGATCACGAGGTTATCAACTAGAGTGAACGGATCGTCTATGTTTTTGTTCCTTTCGGAAAGAGCGGAAAAACTAAACATTAATCACAAAAGGTTGTGATCGAGCGTTTGTACATGACCTCCTAGTCATTTCTAGTTTAAATTTACCGGCGAGGTTGTTACCAAGTTAGATTTATTAAAACGAAGGATGAAGTGCAAATTTCCGTCCACATGAGGATATGCACCACTGATAAGATCCAACAAAAACGAAACTACAGTCTACTACTTTCTTTCTGAGGAGATTACCAGAAAGTCATATCAGGTTGTCAATGTTGCGATGACCTCTGGGTGGTGTTCAGTCTGAAAGTACCTAAATTAGCCATGCAAAATTAACCTTTGAATTCTTCCTCTGTCATTGTAACGTACTCCATCACTTACTACGATTTGCTCTGCAAGGTTGCTCTCCTCCAAATCTTCAGTACTGTATGTGAGATGAACGTGTTAAAAGAACCTCCCAAATGATTACTTTTGTCTACTTAGTAATCTAAGCACCTACGGTCTACTGTTCTCGAACTGCCCTACAGACGCTCATAAAACTCGTTTCCATTATGTGCAATTGCAGTAGGACTTAGTTTCCTGGAATCCACAACTAATCGTTATTTCCTTATCCAAGCGTTGATAGTTTCAGTATTCAGTGTTCGATGTGATAGACGCGCAGATGGTATGTGGACTAAATTGTACATTGTACAACCTGAGTAGTCGGCCAGTTGATTGCGTATGCCGAGCGTTCCTAAATACGCATTGGCGAATACCGCGTTGCTCACGTTTACACAGGTGGCAATAGCCAGCCTACGACTTTCAACATTGTGACCCATTTCTCTGTCGTGGTAACTACCTCACATAAACTTACATCAAAGCCTGTTCGATAACTCCTCAGAAAAACACGCTGGGAGCACGTCCTGTGAATAGCTTTATTTCTGGTGCCTTGCAAATTTCAAGACTAGTCAGTGTATTAGGAACAACAATCGATCCAGAATCATGCCCAACAGTTCTTCATTTTTTTGAAGTTCGACCATTGAACCTTGACAGAGAAATATTTAAGACGTCGTGAATATGTAATTTAATGGGCGAACAGTTGGCATAGTTAACAACTCACTGAGACGATAAAACATGGCGCCTTCCTCCATGGGGTTTGATATCTGTTTGTTCGCCATGATTATATGCTTACAAATGAGGCAAAAATGTTCACTCAACCTTTAGAAAATGTTTCGGGAATAGGAACAGACGCGATGTTGTATCGTTCGACGGCTTGTGGTCGCGTGTAATCATTTTGAGTCCAGCTGGTATATATTTCTGGTGAACGGAAACAGCAAACAATTTGTGTATGCACTGATAACGTCCGACAACTCTCAAACACTGACGCACATCCCTTACTTATTTTCCCCGCAGATATCCACTTCCTGGGAGGATAGTCACTGTCCCTATGAAAATTGCCTGTTTGTTGCAATCTCACTTGAGCGGAAATATGATTCGTGATTCCTCTCTGCAACATGATGCGGTTCGGATAGTCCGATGTGCCAAACGTATTGCGAACGGTTCGTGATAAACAATCGTTGTCATTAACATGGTATTTTTTTTATTTTGAGCCAATAAAATACCAATCACTGTTGCTAATGACGTTAAATCTTACCAAGTCAAGCACTAAGTAGCCTTTATGGATTCCGTTTTATCGCCTGGTATTGGGAGACTTTTACGGACGGCATAAGTGTCCCACAATTTCGTAGAAAGTCGGAGGTTTGACACAAAAGTCAGTCATTTCCCCAACAGCAATTTCTTCGCAAAGTTACAGAACAGAATTAACAGAAGTTACAGAACAGAATGGTGTAAATGCAAACGGCTTCGTGCACGCAAACCTATTATTAAATGCCCATTGCGCCGATAGGCGGTATGGTTGATTCATCATGAGAAAATGTCAACGATAAAAGAGGAGGTAACACAAGAGAGCAAAATGATCGCACACAATTCAGAATAACTTAGTATAAGGTTGTACATCACTGATTGCCATTTTCACCTCCTTCCAGTTCTTGCAGGACTTCTGTGGCTAGATGTAGACGATCAAAGTGAGTGCACCAAGGGGACTGTGCTGCCTGCTGATACAACCACAACGTTGTCAAAACACCTTCCTCTGGTCTGTTCAACTTACAAATGCATGGTTAGTATAATGGAACTCAAGAAGACGCTTCAGTTAGGCACATGGTTGAATCGCCCACTAGTGTCTCTGGCAAGTTGTCCACTGTTAACTTCCAAAGATATTGATAAGCTGATCACTTCAAGATTGCTTACCACCGGACAGATCGAAAAAGTTCAACCGACCGATTTAGATCAAGTAAGTTAATCTGACGATCTAAATAAGTTCGTCATGGCATCCTCATTATAAAGCATATCTCACACCCTTTTGTACAATTGTATAGATTTTAGATAAACCGGCACCCATCGCAGAACAACTTTTAAATTACATTCGAGGAATTCCAAATTACTCACTGGATATTGAGAAGGTAAAATAATATTCTACAATGTTCAATACAAGTGGCTCGTTTTTGCTGCATGTAAATTATTCGGGTTGTTTAGAGTGAATCAACGTTTACAAGTTAATTAACCAAAAGACATACTTCATGGGATAGACGCATAATTAGAGGTGTCTTATCACATACTAATCGTATTTTCATTCAAAAACTTGAGTTAGCTAGTGCCCTATGGATGTAATTTACTAAGTCCTACAACTTGCGATCCGAGAGGTTAATCATCCGGAACGTTTGCCAGTTAACCTTATCAAAAAATTTATACATCCTTGTTTGAACACCTAGCATGCATATGAGAAGAGCGGAAGTGCTGAAAACAGCCCAAAGTGTTGTCCCGGCATTAACTGTTAGAACGCTGACATTTTCGCTGGCAACTACGTGCCAGTCATGTCCACGTGACTTAATCAGCTTCAGATTTTAGTAAAGTTATTGACGTTCAGCTGCTCATTGAATAGTACAGTCGGCTTATAATACGTGTGGTTACGTACATTCAGTCCTCCACGTCCGACTAGCCACGTTGTACAGTTCTGTTCAGCTAGACGAACTTTAAATCCATAAACTCAGAACAATTCTCGTTCAAACAGATATACGTTTTGGGGATAGTGATTTCCAATCTCTCTGTGAACGTTTAGTTGGGTCTGTCATCTGCGTATACTGTACATTCCTTTCCATTAAAACAGTTGGACTCGTCTCACTGCGAAAATGAAGTCATCAGGTTCTGCATTAAAGTCAGTCGAATGTGTGCAATGGACACGGTTTTCGTGCTAGTTGGGGATGCACACAATAAGCTAATTGCAAAGCATCAATTTCAGTGAGTTGTTCTCGGTCAGTACCACTACAATATCTTTCTCACATACACTGAAGCATCATATCTTAGGATACAGCACATTACCCATGTTTACAACGCAGTTTCAACAGGGACACCTTAACTATGTGCATCGAATTGAGGTTTAAGATAATCAGAGTCCGGCTCATTTTTATGTCCACTACTCTTAATTATTGTATTGTATACTAAATGCTACATTTTACGTTTCGCAGCTCTCTGAACTGCTGTTAGATGTAGACAAGCATTAATGAAGTATCATGGCAGCCAAATTACACGGAAGTTCAATGTTGTCATGACTTTTTCGTAAACTGTTTTCTTTTTTAAAATTTGTTGCTGTGTTAAATGTTGAATGCTGCAATTCTGATGCCCATAGGTCTTGGAAATTGGTCGAAACTAGTTGTCAGAAAGAAATTATGATATGTAAACGAAATGAAGGCCAACGGATTTCATTTACTGTTTGCAGTACAAACTTTGGTAAGTTCTTGAAAACCAGGTGGATAGTTGCTTCGGTCTGAGTGATGCATACTATTCCGCGTTCACACACCAGAACAACTCGACTGAATGATGTCATAACCCAGTTTTTAGCAAAATGTTTCAGGCTGGAACAGTCCGATTGATTTTGGATAAGAATGATTTAATCAGGTAATGATAGGTTACGCAGTCAATTTAAAAAAAAAACAATTATTTCATCCTTGTTAATCGTTAGAACGGAATCAGATTGTTGTAGACCGAAGTATTGTACTGATCAATTACACAAGCGAAGGCTATGGCTCACCTTACACTGCTCGGATGACCAGGGTCTTAGATATATCATTAATTAAAAATAATGAAGATATAGATCGCTTCGTATAAGAACAGAAGATTACATATTTGAAAACGAAATGACACTAGACAATGATCCCACTGTATATATTTATTTTAAGAGGTTGTGCGGTCGAACTATCGAATCAAAAACACATCGTTTAAATAGGTCTACGGGTTGATATAGGAATGAGAAAGGTCATTGCTCGTGCGTTTCTGTTATAATGGTGGACAGTACAAAATTGTATTGGACGGTTTATGAATATGAAGAAAAAGTGAATGGAACTAAATAAAAGTAAATTCCATGGGGCTACTGGTTGCAATCTTTCCAGTAACGAACACTGGAACAACATTCAGCCAGACATGCACAGTTAATGACCTTTGAGGCCGGACTGAAATGACAGTTAGGAAACTTGTGGTGCAGGTTATCTCTCGCTAATTTGCGATTCGAGTAATGTTTTAAACTCCCAGCCAATTCAGTCGTCACCACAGAGTTGGACAGTGAGAAAAGACCCTGACTGTAAGGCAGCTCTGCCTGCAGAGTACTCTGCCTATTCTATTAGAGTTTCAACTAGTGATCCATTACAGTTTATCCTTACTTAGTGGGAAATGTGCCATTGCATGTTTTGGGGGTGTGCAGTATTTCGTAGGCGAGAATCAGGTCTCTTCTAAGATGTCTGTAATTCCTTGAGAATTGACCTAATTCTGTCAGTCTTCTCGGGTAGGAGGTTTACCTGAGCCCCATAACTCTTCCAGTGGCTCGTCTCTGAACGCTTCCAATAAATGCCAAATCTTTCTTAAGATAAGGACGACAAGTCTGTATTTTCATTTTCAGGTGCGGGTAGACTGTGGAGACGGACACAGTGAGAAACACTTTGAGGCGGAAGGTTCCATGTGTTTTTCCTAAGAGGTTTTTGTAGTTTAATTCCAAATGGAAGCCTTATAGGTTCATGCTATTCAACTGTCCACCCAATCCTCTGTCTGTCAAAAGGTTAAACCTATTTGATACTCAACAAACAGGAAGTTGGTACTGGACACATAATCTATGGTAGTCACATTTATCCGAGCGAACAGGAAGCTCAAGAATTTCCCAAAACCTGATAATGAATCAGTAGACGACAGATTGCCACGGCTAGCCAGACGATCACAATTTACAAATATACTGGGACAAAACATTCATTAATTTGACGTTTGTGACATGTCCGAAGCAGAATGACTACCACTGGCTAATGATCTACATCCACACCATCGAGGTTGATTTAGTGAAAAACTGCAGTAACCAACGTAGAAAAATCCCTCTAGTGTTACGAGGTGAACTGTTCGAAAGTTTGGAAAAGCCCGATGAGAACGTCAGGACAACAAATCATCGAGCATGCATGTAAATAGTTGATAGGTTGGAACAGCCAGGTGACTGCACTAAAATGATTCTATCCACAGAAAAACCCTATCACTATAGTCTTAACGGTTTGTTAAACTACAGCCACTGCTTCAAACTAAACAATATCGGTGAATATTCAGGTCAATCAGGGTTCGATTATTTACTCATTGATAAATAGCCTGGCTGATTTGATGGTCTTCATATAGGATAACAACTATCCGGAAGAACCGTATGCCATTACGAAGCGTGTGCTCTAGTGAGTAAGCTGAGAAGTCGGCCGGGTTCCCTTCAACTGTCAAATTAGAAACCCACTATCTGATCGTCACACGGATAGACTACAAAGGTAAGGTTTTCGTGAACATTTAAAGCGGAGGTCTACTAACTTACTTCGCAGTCCTCTTCCTCCACTTTGAGCTGTACCTAGAATCTGTCCATTCCGGGTCTAGATGGCCTCAGCTCACCAAGACTTTATTGCATTATGTTACACTCAGCATTTCTCTATCGTAATTCTTGCACTGATTCTTTTGGTAAATTTGAATGATTTTCACCCTAACTGCCCGCACATCATACTGTTATTTAATTTTCTCAGCTGGCGTGGATCTCCACACGAGTTTCGTATTACCGCCGTCTGAACAAAATGAGGCTCAAGTTTGCGATTCAAGTACAAATGCACATTTGCCGCCATCTCTAACCGAAATCTCTGTTGGATACGCTGAGGACTTAGCAGAAGACCTGTCTACAACATACCCAAATGCACTTCACCTGTCCACAATGCACTGGGTTTCGACAACACCGCTCTCACAGCCAGTTTCACAAAATCCTACCTTCCCACAACCTCCAAAAAAGAAACCGAAGAAGGTCCCATCGTTTAAATTTGCACGCAAACGTCCTTCAGATGCTAACTCCACAAGTGACTTTACTCCAAAGAGCAACACGACATTCACATGGATCCCAGCTGCGCCCAATTCCACTCCACGTGCACCGCTGATACAGACATCCATGTTGGACTATATGCGTTCCCAAGAAGCAGTAAGCACAAATCATTCGTCTGGTCGTACAGACAGACATTTCATAGGTACCGAAAATCCCTACACTGGTTAAATCGAAGAGTATATTTCTGAAAACTAATCAGTGTTGTGCGTTACCACTGCCGACATGAATGTTACAGGTATACGGAGTTTTGTGGAGTGATAGTCCTAGGAATCTGAACCTGGTTCATTTCTCCTTCACATTTTTTTTTGTTCTAAGCGACGGTCAAACATATTGTCTTTAGAGAACAGTCGCATAGTCTTGGAATTATCGACAATATTATATTAATTTGCCCTAGTTCAAATTCTTTCGACCCCTGGATGCTATCCAATTATCATTTTAACGCTTTCTGACATCGGCTTGACGCATTAAGGCATTAACTTAGAACGTTCTCGTGGATAAATTCAAACCGGCTCATGGGAGGACCCTAATCCGCCTTCGTAGGTGGGCAGATAACATTCGCTGAGTGAGTCAAGAGCTGGATGTGAGCGCCCAAAGACACATGACGGCATGGTTTCGAGAAATACCATCCCAACTGTGACATAGGAGTAGGCATCTCTCCTTGATTCTGTTCGACAGAATCCACATCCAAAGCTCTTGTGTACTCAGCAGATTGATGTTATCATAAGAAAAATTACCACTTGACTGTGAGCCAAACAAAAAATTGTTTGACTCATGATCAACAAGAAAGCGATGTTTTAGCCGGTGACGGAGATCGAAAGTGATCGCATGTAATCCAATGACATATATGGGAAGACTTGTGGATCACTGGTGCACGTTAGCAATAACAGCCGAATTTGAGCCAACCAACCAGCTGGCGTGAAGCGAGAGCAACAGTAGTTGATGTAGTGACGACAGTGCTAGTCAGGAAGTCGATTGTTTCTTTCCTAACGATGGCTACGTAAGATGAACACAATGTGGAGTAATGAAGCAAATGTATTAGTTCGCTTTTACTTTCTTAACTGGTTGGAACCTGTTCGTTTTAACGTGCGTGAAAGGCAGCGCTAAGCTGGAGAATCAAGAATTCATGCCGGGATAGGACAACATGGCGACACAAAGTGACTGTACGGTCGCTTCAAGGAAAGTGACCGCAGGAAAAAGTCACATCTAAGCCAGTAGAAAATCTTTGCCTTTTGGCTGGCTCGCGTGGAGTTCGAACAATTGACCTTAATCTTCATACAGTTTGATTATAAACAGCTATCATAAAATAGTGAGCAGGAGCGTGTTGCTAAAATGTCTCAGAAGCTCACAATTAAGATGCTCACGTGGTCCGACCAACAAACACTGGTTTAACTGATATAACCTAACTCTGAAAGTATAATTTACATAGCGACAAGTTAAGCACAGCAATAATGCGTTTATGCCCCGTTTCAGTCACAAGCAATATTTTCCCATTTTTACAGTCCACTTCCCTCGATACGAATACTAGTACGAAAGAAAACACACCAGTTGATCTTAATCCCGACAAACCTGCACATTCCTCAATGGTCATCGACACAACAAATTCGTCAGACGCTGACAAAAAACGACGATTTCACTGGAGCCTAGTTGGTCGATCAAATCAAAGTTTTGAAGAGCCGGAGCAAGACAACCATATTTGGCGTAATGCGCATGAAACAACACCTGCATTAGTCAGCAACACATCAAGGACGACATGGACTCATTGTGACTCATACTACACTGACGTAGATAGGGATATCGACTATAAATCAACAAGAACTGCGAATCAAGAAATCGTTTATTCAGCTGGAAATGATGAATCTCAAACATCAGAACATAATCCATGTGAATCGATTTCCACTTTAGAGGTTAAACCAAATGATGAGCAGGTGACTAGCTCGCAAAACGAAGTGGAGGAGATATTTGAAGCCGTCTTTGAACAGTGGGAACATGAGTTGCCCAGCTCTCCAAACAAACCCGGAAGTCAAAAATGTGAGCTGCCAATTTCAGAAGTTTCTCCCGGCCAGCAAAAGGATGGCACACCAGTCCCAGATTTCCGGTCAGCCTGCTTACACAGTAAGCCAAACACCTTCCCTCCACCGCACCCAAAAGGCAGTGAGCAAACATTCTGTCCGGAGACGAACACATCCACAGTTCACCCAACAACTCAGACGACCCCGATTCACGCTCGATATATTCGCGAAGGAAGTGACGGAATAAAAACACTTTACACCCCACTCGTTCTAACTCAAACAAACAGATATCAGGAAACTCGTCCACGTTTCTCAATTACTCCCATTGGCGATGTATTCACAGGTGGAATGACGGCGCTGATACCGACGAATACCACCACGAAGTTGAGCTCTACTATTTACCAAAAAGAGCAAAAATTTGAAAAATCGCCGCCTGAGTTCAAAGTACCGGGTAATGTTCGGTTCGAAAAACTGGTGTGCAGATGGGAAGGGATACATCAGCCCCCAGAAGCTGTAATCACATCCTCCTCAGAATTATCTGGGACTATCGATTTTGAACTAATCAACAGTGGATGGCCAGAACTGGCCTGTTGGATTCGTGTCAATGAAATCTGTCAATATCACGGTAGGTTGGATGTTGGCGATCAACTAATCTTTAGAGGAATCAACATAAAATGTACTCAGGTAGAGAAAACTCGACACAACAAAACAAGATGATTCATAAGTCCAGTTGCGTTCACGATGAAATAAAGAAAAAGAAATAGACTGATAGGGTTCCAGCAGCTAAACAACTTTCGTAGATCAAATACCTTGGTAATATGGTACATTTTGAAGATATTTTACTTGTGACCTATATAAGTTACTGTGAACAACGACAAATCAGGTAATAAATGACTGTGGAGACGGTTCTGAGCTAGTAGTCAAATCTTCAACGCCCGAAAATTTTTAATTGGAACCACTGTTGCTTCCCTGTTACCCGTTTCATACACACTTAACAATCTGCATTTCGATCTACTTCCCAGTAGGCAAATAATAGACCAACCATTTCTGGTGACCGTGGAGGAGATAAATCTATAGTACACCCGTGTTAAAACCAAGGCGATTATTCTGAAAGACAGAATCCCTGGCTCATTGTTGTAACAAACATAATCTTAAAAAGCTGGAGATTTTCTCAGAAGAGTAACGCTAATTCTCGAGCCATGGGCTCGATGATGTTCGGATTTGAAGACATTTTCTCTTACTTATACTTCCGTACTGATGGGCAGGTACATTAGAAAAGCACTGGTCCCTATCCTATTCACGTAATGTCAAGACGTCTTTAAAGAAGGCTAAATTCATCCTATTTAACACACAGGACTGGATGGAAGGCTGTCCGACCAGACCGAAGGCCAGCCGACTCAAATATGCGACACACCGCTATGGAGGAGCCACCAGGAATCGATGGAAATAAACCGCAATGTTATGACGAAGGTCAGTGAACATGCTTTTTCCAACAGTGTTCTGAAGAGGATCCGCTGATGGGGGAAGAGCGAGCTAAGTTCACGTAACTTCACTTGTAGATTAGTAATGCACACGAGGTAAACATTCTTCAGCAGGGAAATTAATCTGGTGGGAATTTCCACTCACATAATCACAAAAATAGTTTTTGTTAATAGGTTTCGGTTTACGCCAAATTGGTCAATATAATATCTGAAATGAACACCAAATAATTGGAACCAAACATTTTAATCCTTGACTCTTGACCACTAATGGGAGCCAGTTCACGCGGCGAAATAAACACAACTACCTCATCTGCAATTACACAATTAACGGTAACAATGTCACTGCATAAGGATTACATTCCGAGGTGTAGAAACGACCTTTTTATTCACTGATAACGACAATGACGACACTGTGGATGAAGTAGCCGCTAACCGTAACAGTATGCACACATATCCAACAAGATAAAGACCACACTAAGTGGTAAACAAGCCACAATATATGAAAGGAAGAAAAGGATTGCGTAAAGTAAAGATGCAGAGAGAATGACCTTGAGACAGACATTCGCAATACGAGTGCGTTAACTTTTATTCCTCGCCATATCGGGCGGTGCCATCAACTAAGGGTGTTCGTTGTCCTTCGGACTCCAACCATGCGTTGGTTACCAGACTACTGCTTCTGACCTAGGCCACTGATCACAAACAAGGCACGGCATGGCGAGCGTGAGTTCACAGGTGTGAAGTGATCACGTCAGCGAGACGAAATAGTAATGTTCAAGAGCTGACAGAGTCTGTCCGTCCCGAAAACACAGCCACAGGAAAGAGAGATATCCCGAATTTCTCAAAAAAAAAACAGCAAAAGCGGATTAAAACGGGATTGACTAGAATAACTAGGGCTGTTGGAGCAGCCATTTCTGATAGAAACTTTAATCAGCGATTTGTGATCATGAAGTCCCCAATCAAACAGGCTACACGTAACTGTTTTACTATACTCAACATTCAGGATCTTCACAGTTCGTGGTCACAGCATCGCCCAATCACCTTGTGGCTATGGGTAACTGCTGTCGGTGTCGGCAAGTACAGTATGGCACACCAGATAACGAGCTGATATAAGGAGTACACAACCAAATCGCAGTAGGATGTTTTTCTATGGATCATGTGGTCGATTTTTTATAACTATGAGTTAGCAAACAAACATATTGTCCAAACGACCATCCCAATTCATTGGAACTAAGTAGATGAGACAATGATGGTTAATTAGAGCAGATCTGTTGGCATTTTTTGTATGAACAAGCCATTCGAGTATAAAACAATTCATGTAAACTCCAGAGATATGATACCGGTCCGCTGTTCGGTTAAGTGCTGGATACAAGGTTTATTGATGCGTCGTGTGTAGCCTCGTGAAAAAATGACAAACTAGCAAGTTGCGCGGAATCAAAAGGTATTCGGTGCTGAAGTCTGATATTAAAATTAAGTCTTAACATTAGTAGGAAACTATATTAATTATGATGAATGCAGTATTAAAGTCGAACCCAATCGAAAACATCAGGACTTTCAGAAATATAATGTCAACACACAAGCTATCTGAAGACTACAAGCGTACGAAAAACCACTAATATGACGTTACGCCCATATATTGGCAAGATGAACAGCCCACGTCTTCAAACAATACCAACTAATATAGAATGAACACAAAGGCATGGATGGGACGGTAATGTGTATGCATAATCTTTGTTTCTACACTGTTCGCACTTACGTGTGTGAATGCGTTCACGTACTTAATTGAAAACAAACACGTATAGCTATTTTAAAAATTCCTTTATTTTTCCACAAAGGTATGCCTCGGACAGAATGGTTCGACTGACAATATTCCCAGCAACGGGACCAAGATGCCTGTTGACCTGGACGAGTATCACAACAATTCGGCGTCGATCGAAGAATGAGAAAAAATGCTCTTGGTTGGAAAGAATTTTTGTAAGTTTCATACGGCGAATTTGCGAAAAATGATGTTACGAAAAGAGTTGAGTAGTTCTTCATCTCAGAAAAGTGATGGAGATAAGAAGACGGAAAACAGATCACAACGTTTGAGGAAGCTTGACAAAAGTAAAAGTATGGAGAGCTTCCCACGAAAGACTTGACAGTTGATACGACCTAACTCAGGGACGCATATACTGAAAAGAAACGTGAAACGATACCCAGTTGGTTAAAATGATTAACGAATCATGATGAGCACAACAACCATCTTAATGCAACTTGCACAAGAAAAAGCGGCGGGTACGAACTCCCCCGGTTTCCGGGGGTATCAGAAAATGGTGGATTTCACATCATACAAATAATACTGCCTAATGATTTGTTAGTGCAATCGATCTGAATGCAAATCGGTCAAATGCAGATCTGCCATAGTAAAACACATCAGACCCTAATTTCCTGGAATCAGCAGGACAGATATACGATCGTTAACTTTATCCTCATCATCAGCAATACAACAGTAGTTGGCGCTCGTGATCAGTTGTAATACGATAGTAAAAAGGAACAGCCAAAATTTGGGACGAAAACAGACAAGAGAGACTGCTTACAAAATATTCATACTTAAATTCATGAGTGCAATATCGAAGTGTTCCAACCTTACATGTAAACTAACTCGTTGCACATGAGAATAGCACGGCACCAGCAAGAAAACTAGCTCCCTTTCGGTCTTCACAGTTCTGCTTCCTACTTTGTAGGCAACTCAGCCAAAGAGGACGAGAACACCACTGAATCTTCCATTGTTTTAAGCAAAGTGAATTATGTGGGCTATAACCTGGAGAACGAGTGCAATCGAATTCAACAGTGCATAATCTACTAGTAGCTGTTCTTAATTCCATGTGTCAATTAATTTGTGTGGTCTACGCTGGTCGGCTGCAGCCACTGTAATGAATACACCGTGGCTGGGCAGTATTCTAAGGTACAGTCTGACCAGTTAGATCAATATAGTTGAAAGGCTCTACTACTATGACCTTAGTTGCTGAATATCAGGAAACTTTATCGTTTGCATTGAATTTCGGGGATTGTGAACTTCACCTTTGTTTAATAGGCAGTGCTATTCGATGCACACAGAAATTGCTTGCCGAATAGCTGAAGAATACTCACAAGGACCGTATTTGGCGGCTGAAGGCAAAAACCCGCGCCCACGATAGTCATATGAGCGTCAGAGAGATAGTCCAGGCTAATTCAACAAACACGAATTCGATTCGGTTCGAGGGTGATTACGTTAACTCTTAGACAAGATACAGTGACTGTGATGCACTGTACAGCATAGATCCGAGTGGCTTCACTGTCGTTCAGTTGAACGGACAAATTCATCTTGGAACATCACAGTTGAAAAGAAGAAAATCGGCAATTATAAACGTAACAGTCTGGAAATATCAACTAACTACTGGACTAAAATTCGTTCAGTAAACGCTGAACAAGGCCGATATAAGAAACACAGAAAACAGTAACCATGAGCTATATATATTCGACAGCCACATCAAGCAATTTCTGGTAAACGTGCGTAATAAAATAGTGAATTTTGACATTTAATTACAAAATATCTGGGTATCTACTGAATTCGAACCAGTAACTGAAAGTGCATGCTCACAAGCAGCGTGTGTTCTGTCAAGTGAGCTACGAAGTCGACCACACAGCTGTACTCCGTTAACCACCGTGCCATATGAAATCCACCAAACAATCCACGAGATGGATTGCACAAGCAAGTAACACTACAGCTAATAATCTGCGTCTGGCGAATCAGACAGATATCAGGTCATCGAGAGTAAGGGCATATTCTTATATAGAATCGTTGGCTATACGCGATATGATTAAACAATGTTTGATGTCCGTCGAAAGCTGAAAGAACAAAAGTGAATGTCGCACCTCAATAATCAACACAAATGCTTATAGTGGTTGAAAATCACTTTAACGCTAAGTCAGAAACTGTTAAATCCACCTGCAGTAAAACATGTATGCGTTCCATAATATCTGGTACAATGGCCTTGATGGATTCCGTCATTCGGCTAGCCAACCGATTGACTGCCCGTTCTTCAGTCTGATTGATGCAAAAGCGTTCCTTCAAAAATTCACAAGCGCTGCTCTGATCGCGGGAAGTGCTGCGCACATCCATGTTGGAGACCAATGAGAACAAAGTCAGAAACAAGTTGGCGTGTCTAAAAAATGAAAAGTATG
Organism: Paragonimus skrjabini miyazakii; assembly: GCA_014338405.1. Taxonomy (NCBI): domain Eukaryota; kingdom Metazoa; phylum Platyhelminthes; class Trematoda; order Plagiorchiida; family Troglotrematidae; genus Paragonimus; species Paragonimus skrjabini miyazakii. The sequence goes on from JTDE01003644.1 coordinate 29,968, forward strand.
TAGAAAGGTTAAAAACTTAAGCGTTTGTGATATATAGCAAATAGTACAAACTGAATAAACTAAATAGGACAGAAGCTTTAGGTGGTTTGGAATAACCGATTTCACCCCTACCAAGTAGATATTCGTGGGCATACTCTAACCAAGACAAAATGGCAATTTTAATACATATTAAACTGAAGGGTCTGTGGGTTGTCGTTGTGAATCATGCGTACTAGGAGTGATTCAATCGTGATATATCTGAATAAGATGAAGTGACTGAAGGCTAACATTACAATAAAATTAGTTGTCTAAAGGCTGTAATAAAACTCCAACCCAATTACTCACGGGGGAAATAGTTCAAAGGCAAAAAATCCACCGTTGTTGACATCACTTGAAAAATATAGCCGAATCGCGCACAGACGAATACCGTGTGATGACGTAACTAAGTCATATAACGATTCACATATTACAGTTAAGGCGGATGCTGGTCTAATATCAGTATGTCGAACAAAGTTAACGCGCAAGCTAGTCGGTAGTCCTTAGAAGCTCAAGAATAGCTGACTGCCGACAGAACTCGTGCCCTGATTACTTCTAAAGACGTTTAGAAACCACACAGTACCTAGCACGCAGGTAGCTGAGCATGCTCCACAACAGAAGACAGCTCATGGTGTAAAAACGGGAGCGTCGGGACAAGAAAGATGACAGGAAAGTTACTTAGGAGAGGACACCATATTTTCACTTTCAGTTCGGTTGTTCGTCAGACAAGTGTAGGCACTCGGATAACGAATGTTCGAATTTAGACACGTTTGTTGGTAGCTAGGTCCTACGACTTCCCTCTCCTTGTCTTCTATTTAACAGTCGTTCTTCCTCTCGTGGGTGTACGGCAGTCGATAATTTGTATGAACTCCAGATGCACTGTAGTTTGTAATGGTGGAAAGATGAATAAACGACCTACTTATTGGGGGCATAAGCAGCCACATATCAGTGGTTCACACCAATATTCAACTACCGTACAATAAACAAACTCTAATTAAGAGGCAAAGGAGGGGGGAAATGAACCCACATATACTGAACCCCAATATATGATATCAAAGATCCGACGTCAAGGTTCCTACACTTCGCAGAAAAACGACCGGAATGCAAACAAGAGTAAGGTGGCATCCGCAGATTAGGTTCCCTGTGATGTTCACTGACTTGCATTTAACTCACAGACAACCAAACAAAAACAACATCCATAACAATGAACCTGATCAGCCATCACGTCTCAGCAGCTATCGACCGTGTAAATCACAAGATCGAGAGAGGAACCTGGTCGGCAGTGACCTTTTCGTAGCTGACTTTATTTCCTCACGTCAAGCCGTTATTTACCCATCTCGCAACTAAGGCCAATCGGCCGTAGTATTAGCAAAAAGTGCCCCGCGTGGTAGACAATTATTTGGCCTTCTTAGTGCGTAGCATAACCATCTAAATTCCAGCATTCTTGAAAATTCAACAGATGGATTCGCTTGATCCTTTCTACAAACTACTCGCCTCCTCATCTTACCGTTGCTTGCCGGTTGATTCGACCCGAGTCGAGCGGATTGACGTGGGCATCGGTGGTTGAGTGTATGGAGATGATTTGCATTCACTAGTTTGAGTTGCTACGTTTCGTAGCTCTATAATACCACTTGGTTTGTACTCGCATTATGTAAGCGACCCTTAAGCGTCAGAGAGATGCGTTCACATCATCAGAATCGCTCACCAGTGTTGCAGACACGATGATCTACTTCACTTCTTACACCACAACTGATACTAGGGTAATTTTCTGATTAAGTGGACCGGTCGACAATCCTCATAACTTTAGTATTTAACATCAAAACAACGTGAGCAAAGTAATCTTGCACAAGTACTTTTAGACTACCAAGCATATTTCGAAACATTTGGCAGAGCATGAGATAATGTTTAACACCTAGGCATTTTAAAGTCGTCAAACGGTAAAACCTTGGCGTCGGCACAGTCGTGGTCAGTCAACCTTTCACTAGGCAACAGGTTTATACAGGCATTTCATGTGTCACAAACAGTTTACCATCAATTCTTCTATAACAAGGTTGAACGAAAATGATTAGGATGGACAGCTTTGACGTATACAACTTCGAGTGTTGCATTTATTAGAAGGTTTACGGTAGACCCTAACCTGATCCGAGGTACGGACACATATCGCCAAACAGTACGTTCACACACTTGAACGGCATACTCCTGCGTTTAAGCAAACCCAAGAGTACAGTCCGATCCACTGAAGCGACTGTACCTTTGAAGCCGAGGAAAACGACAACTGCTAACCGGTGGCATGTACGACGCTGATTAGGGATTTAGTGAAGCGTAAAAATTTGATCAAGTACATTCACGTGCGAAACGACATCTAACGTATTGTTCTCCACTGTCAGTCTCCAGTGCCGTAATGGATCGACAGAGCATAACGGATGCTGAAACCTCACTTAAGACTGGGGTGAGATTAGTTCCTATGGTGTTTTCGTAAAAGACCCTGATACCCTTGTTGAGTAAGGTCATCAATCGTCCTCACTAATTGAAGTAACCGCATCAAAGTCGTAATACGATTTGGGGCCCAAATGAAATCGCAGACCTTGGTTGTAAGTAGTTTCAAATATATAAACCAGGGCGAGACAATAAAGGCACATGCCAGTGGAATTGGCCCTCAGTGGCCTACCAGGCAACCTAACCATTCGTGTTTCGTATGTGTGAGTACGCCATTTGTATCGCTGATAGTTTGGGAGACAGACGGACGCGGCGAGACAGTCCACTCGAACCCCTTGAAGCAAAAGCGGCTTCCACCTGATTAACTTTCTCAGTTAGTCAAATTTTTTTATGGACAGTCCGCCAATACTTGAACATCATGCGGATTCCTTTATTAATGTTGCATGAACTGCTACGTGGAGTATTCCGTTGGGTATTTAACAGCTCCAAAGAACTTTCCAAGAATCAGCACTTGATGGATTCTCAAGTTGCTGTACCGTGTCCTTTAGTGGTTGTTGCCTGAATTGCTTGCGAAATATGTGTCCAATAACAGTTTGGGTTCGTAAGGTTAGAGTTGTCCAGCTTGCATTCTAGGCTACCTTGACATACACCTCACTGCAGGCACGGCCAGTTTCTTGACAGTTAGTCGTGGCGGTCGATGAAATTGTCGTCCGGTGAAACAGAAAACAACATGCAACATGTCCTGAATCTAAGGTCGTGTTCCCATAGGAATAATAATTTTGAATGGAACCACGCCATCTATAACTAATGGTTATCGGATCTGTCTGAAATTAAGCCCCATCCGGATGATACTGAGTGATTAAAACTAGTGGTAAACTAAAAATAACCTGTTTAGTGCCTAACTGCAAAGCCATCCACCATAACCCACGCAGTGTTATCGGCCAAAATCCACAAGAAGACACGGGCTCGGCGTGGTCAAATCGGCCGCTTCGGGTGTTTATAGCTCTTGCCGAAATGGCAGTCTCGGAACCATATGTGGACCTAAGGAGAACGACTAAATCGGAGCATGAGATATCATCGTCAGTACTACCACAAGCTGATGAGATGATGCTACCCAAATAGATGGAGAGACTGAGTGCCCGTTGACTTGCCTGCCATTACAAAAATAAGGTCTGTTGATTTATTTGTCTCGGAATATGGAGGCACGTGTATTAACTCGCCTTCTAGGGGGAAGACAGAGAGGAAGCCAGAGATGGAGTGTATCAAAATAGTGTTATGATAGATCATATCAATTGTAGAATCCGTTGAAAAATTACTAGAACAAAGGAAGGGTCTAAGAACAGAATCTACGAGGACAGTGGGAGGAGGGTCAGCGGTAGCATATATTATTTATTCACCCTGCTGTGTGTAGCAGATATGGTCATCCGGTTTACACTGCGGGGCGGCTGATTCAGTGTGGGATTAGTGAGAAATAACACGGTTGTGTGGACTGGAGAAAAGTCACAACGTGCACATCTTGACGAAAGATCGGATGGGTGGTGGTGTACTGGAAGTAGTATCATTTTTCTTGAGTAAGCAATCGGCATTCTCCCAACACTCAGTCTAGAGGACCAGAAGGCTGTAGTTCGTCAGATGTCTGTTTAGTACTCTGCTCAGGAGTAATGGTTATGTTCGTGTGACCAACACAGTCCAGTTGAGCTCAAATGTTTAGTGAGATGTGCGAGCTGTGACATCATAGCAGGGTCGAGTCTTCTCGCGGTGGATACAATGGAAAACATCATCATCATCATAACAGCCATAAGCTTGACCAAAAGGTACTGTGGCTCGGGCCGCCGCTCACCTCAACAGTGACGTGAAATATCTTAGAAGAAAATGTTACTAAGAAAGTTGAAAATTATTGGGAGAAGGCTAAGAGGAAGAAGAGGAAATGGTATGGATACAGGTACGACATTGACTGCGACACATCGCCATCTCGGATAGCGTCTCTAACCAGCGGTTTGAGTGATCACGAGGACCCCAGCCAGGCAGACGACACCTACCCACGTTGCTCAATGGAGCAGTCAAGGTCTTCATATTTTGTGACCACGTTGTTGCTTGACCACCATGTGGTTTGACCCAACTGTTGGTAGTCTCAGCATATAATGCCCGGTACGGTAAACGATTAGATGACATACGGAGTACGTGACCCAACCACCGCAAGCTGTGTACCGTGATTAACTGACCAATTGATCGCACATCCCGAGCGTTCCGGAATACGCGCCGCCGAACTGCCACATTGCTCACGCGATCAGTCCACTTAATATGGGCCAGACGAGTAGTTTTAAGTAAACAGTAACACGTAACCATGCCAGATTCTACTATCACTTGCTGACCACAGCAGCATGAACAACTGCGAAAACGTTGACGCACTTTTCATCAGAAGCCACACTTTACTAAATATAAATACCATAATAACTTATGCTATACAGCCGATCTCACCTTCGAAGTACCAAGAATGCGGTGAAGGTTATTTTCCAAAACTCGCTGAATTGGCTAGTGTTTGCTCCACCCATAGCTTCGATCATACTGCGTGTAAGGCGCACCTCGGTGGCCATCGGTTTCGGATCGTTACCGAAAATAAAACTGAAGTCAATATGGAACAGACGTCCATCGTTGGTAAGCAGCAGATTTTCCATGTGTCTGTCCCCGACACCGAGGAGATAGGTAATGACGCAATAGCCGGCTGAAAGAGAATACATCAAATGAAAAATAACAAAAAAATCCCAAATGAAATTAACGCGACAAACGCGTATGGGAGTACGTAAATGAGAGGCAAACTTAATCCAACTGCTGTATATGTATACTTTTCACTTAAAAGATAGTTGGGATATTGGGATAAACATGTGTCGCCAACTCTCGTGGGGTCTACGAAATCTAAACAAATAGAAGATGTGTCCAAAGTCACAACAGGTGATGCTATGCGAAGTGAAATGAAACCGAAACGAAGTGATGAAACCGACCAGCAAATGAGTCAATGAAGTGGCGAAGGGTGAATTCTGTCGCGGCAACCGTCAGAAATAAATAATCCGAATACTTGGATATGAGAAGACAGATTATTTACAAGGGGCTTACCCGCATGACTGAAGAAAGGACATCATAAACACTGTGCCCAAGGATGACACAAAGTCCCACGATTTAATGAACCAGGAGTACAAAGGCTTAACGTTTCTTAGTTAATTGAGAAATGCGGAGTTTCCGAGTTAACGATAATATATTCATGCCCTGAATTCAAGTTTGCAGCCAAAAAATCAAAACACCATTATAAAATAGTGGTTTTAAGCTTGCGATTAATAAGGGTATGTATGAAATCAGCGAAAACTGTTTTCCACGAAACAACAATAAAATTAACAAATAAGCCATTAAAACTTTCCCTTTACACCTTTTTCACTGAGGTTCGGTAATATTCTGTAAGCGTAATACAACCTTAAGGTTACTAACGCGAATAAAAGACAGGACAAGAAAGTGTTTGTTTCCCGGATTTGGTGGAAAGTGACGATGAGCGCAGAATCGCTACTGCTGTACGAATGAAAAACCACGAAACTGCTTAACATGAACATTGTGACAACAGACCGAGGTGGGCATTGAAAGAAGATTACGGCAATTAACGCAGTACTATCGAAGTGAACTGTGATTAATATCTCAAGGACATATTATATGACAACTGCTTAATTTTGACGACTAGATTCTTTGAAAAAAGGACTGAATCTTTTGATCAAAGTAATACACTATGACAGTGAGATAAAAACGTCAGCAGCACATAAACTAGCTTCAAGAACTGAGAACCGGCTGCTTCAGTTTTGGTCAATTTACTTTGCAAAACGATCAATCGAGATTAACGTTCGGTAAGTGCTATTAATTTGGCCCAAAATAATCCGTGAAATTTCTTTTGACAAAATGGATGAATTAATGGTAAGGAAACGGAGTTATCTGTCACAAGTCGGACGTTGGCTGATTATCAAATAATAACAGTCTGCTAAATGTTTCACAGCCAATGGTGCCATGGACAGCGACAAAATAATTCGGACAGTTGCGGATAATTCTAACAAGACTGTCGGAAAAATGGATGGAGCACACTGTTACCCTAAAAAAACAATGCGAAAGTTACGGTTTACAGACTGTAAGCATCTTTGGACGTTTGGCATACCTCGCTTATACATTTTGCTCATTAGACCCGTCAAATTATAGCATGGGAAAGCTAGAAAATTTGCAAGTATCACTTAGTTTTGTAACACGAAATGTCTAATTCGTATCAACAGTACGCAGTGACTGAAGAATATGGTTAGGTTTTAGATAATACTGTTGAGGTTGACTACGCTAATCAGTTAATGAAGGCGACGACATGACCACGACTGACCACAGTAAGTATGGTATATGGGAATGCTGGCAAAAACGCAGACTGCTCCTTTATACACTACACATAATTTTACTGTGCACACAAAATACAAATAGGTATTGAAAAGGTCACGATCGAGCCGTACCTGAGCCACATGTTTGTAAAACACATTATGGTGATATTTGGAAGTATACGGCCTTTTCAACAGAATGAAGAAAATCAATCACATTACTGCTATTGAAAAAAAAACAAGGAAGTGACTCTCGAAGTATTCACACTGTGGTTAATAAATCAGAATAAACCCCCTTGGACACACGAAATAGCAAGAACATGAACACCGGGTGTTGCGTACTGTTGCTGACGATTGAATCAAACGCCCATCCTCTTTTTCTCCTTGACCTAAGATTGAATATTATGAATTTTCCTATAACGAAATGTATTGTTCCATTTATGTCTTGTTATGACTAACCTACCTACCCGGCAGTTAAATGTGTTCGGCTTGAATCTCTGTCCACCGTAATGGTGCCTCAAAATCTATGACAAAATGCATCATAAAGTGTCTTGTAAGCAGATATATCTGTAACAGAAGGCGTCAAATGCATTTTGAAAACAATTCAAGACTATGAGTGATGCTGCGTGAAGCTCTGCGATGACCTCTACTTCTGTTTTGATATCTGCTGTCCAGTAAAACAGTTGTGCGCTAGGGCTGGAAGATTCTCGAATCTCCTGTTGAAGGTCTGCGAACGGAAAATAACAGGACATGTCAACTGCGGATGCCAAATCGGATTTACATTTGCTCTCCCGCCAGCACTAGATAATGAAAAACCTCGAAAAAATTGTCATCAGTCCGTATGGTCAAAACAGTGAAGTTAGGAGAAAATCAAGAATTTTGCGATGTGAACATTGATCCAAATCTTGTTTTAGTAGACGTCGGTTTTGCTAACTCAGGGGGTACCTCAGCTGCGTCATCTGATCAGATCTACAGAGTTTGACCCTCTTTTAGAAGATGTTTACTGCTTAGTTCTGCTGTTGATTGACATTTTTGGAGGTACACCGTTAGGGATGCCTCGATAATACTATAGTTCTGACAAAGGCAAATCGACAGTTTACTCTTTCGTTACCCCCACGGTGTTAGAAAATCACTTGCTATTATAGGTTTCCCCATCTTCAAAGCATTAACCCATCTGATTTCACTCAGCAAACCTTCCAGTCGACAAAGACTGCACCTGCAAGTTTGGTTCACTCAAGCTCAATATTAGGCTGATAAGACAAGGTTGCGGGATGATGCGTTTCTAACTATAGCAACGTTTATGATACCTTGGATAGCACTGTGACATTACGGCTTTTGAACAAAAGAAATCTGGACCTGTTCGAACTAAGCGGAGACTACCTTTCACAGTACCTACAGCATATAACACCGAATTAATGTAACTCATACATTACATCAAAGAACTGCAGACCTCTTTAAGTTGCCATTCTCCTTCTTCGTGTTGCGCGAGAAGGGTCTCGCAGAATGTAACTTTCGTTGACAGGTTTATTTGTTTCGCCTTCTTCCCATTTGACCAAAGTTTACTTATCAGTTGCAGCTCACATGATTCACTGAGCTGACTACTGTATTTTATGATTACGACGCTACGTGTCCGTGGACTATTTTCTTCAGATTAACTACCCAGAATGTACGTTTATCGTATTTGCTTGACGTTATTTATTACAGAATCATCACGATATGACCAAGATAGTCTTTTGACTGATAGACCTCGGGTGCATAAATTCCGATAGAACACCTGTTGTATCGATTTATAAGCCTAGCAGTCACCTATACAGAATAGGCTGATGATGGCGTTATGATCTGCAACCACAAAAGTAACGACTATGTTCCAAGTCTGCAAGAAAGGCTAAAGAAAACAACAGAATGGTCTAACGTTACATTCTGAAAAAATGTCAGACAGACCAGCATTTATACTTTCTTGGTATACGACAGTAGTCTAACATGAAGGACGTATAAAAATGGCTACTTTCTGCCAAGCCTCAGATAGTAAATGCACATACAAGACACCCCTACTTACGCTTATTTAGCGGGTTGCATCAACATTATGTACTGCTATACCGTAGTTACCTCATATCCTTTCCAATTAGGGCAGCAAAAGAGAAGAAATCGGTAACCAGGTACATAACCAGTATAAAACCAGTGTGAAGTCGGCTAGTCACTGTCTGTCTTATAGGTCAGTGAACACAAAAAACACGTAGGTACCGTGTGAAGTGAACCCAAGTTGTGGGAGTGGAACGTTCGTTTAAGATACCGTGTAAAAAGTTGAACAGCACAGATAGGACCACAATGCGTCAGAACGGGGCGATTCAAATTCAGGCAAACAGATTTGCTATGCTGACCACCAGTGAAAAGAGACCAAAGTTACCGCAATGCCAGCTGGGGGTAGCCAGGTAGAACGAGATGGCACACCAATTGGTTGATATCCCCAATATGTACACTGTATTGTTGTATGTAGGTCCGTCCATACTTGTGTAAACAAGTGCAGTAGGTGGGTCACAAGAAGTTTGTTCACTCATGTCAGTGAACAGGTTTCAAAATGATCATTAAAAACTATAAGATGCTTCTGTTCCTATTCCCAAAAATGACGCAAACTGTTAAATCCTTGGAGTCATCAATCATAAATTTGTCAAGCCATTATACAGTTGATACAGCGTCATAATTACAACGGACTCGAACGAACCCGCTGGTGACAGTGTTAAGCAGATGAGCAGTGGACGGTGACGAAGTGGTACAGTTTGTCATAACCATCAAGTCAATGCTGGGACAGTGGATTTTCGTGAAAACGAGATGTATCCAAACAAGACGTAACCACTAAAACTAATCCCGGTGATGACGGAAACAATCCAGGCGAAGATTTTTCCATGTTGATTAAACTTTCGGGTTTGGGATTGATGCCGTACGCAAATGCGGATGTTTCCATCCCCATGTAGATAAACGGGTTGACATTCAAACTGGGAAGAATCATCCAGAAGGTTTGGAAATCTGGAGAAACGCCTTGTGATTAAGGCAAATCAATCGTAATTCCCACTTACAAGAAGGGGATCCGAAGTCTATAAGACAACCGCACAGACAGTTTAGACAATGCCGTGGAATGCACAGGTAACCATGTAGGCGATGAAGAATAAAAGAAAACAGACCTTTAGGAGGAAACTGATGAAGAGGAAAGCGTACTGGGCAGAAATGCTAAAACAATCATCATTCGGCTTCGACTGGATATTCTGAAGGGTAGTCTGAAGTTACTCAAAACAGCTATCAGCTTTCACTATGGCCTGCAGGCGGAAAACAATAGGCCCTTGATAAACAATAATAAGTGGTGAACGGTCTCAAAAAAAGAGATCGTTCGGGGATATTACTGCTGCACGATATGTGGCTTCACTTGTGAGTATTATAGCATGAAACAAACGCGCGAAGAGTGGAGTGAAGGTCTCAACACCAAGAAGACCAGGAGCTGAAAACGAATAGTAGAAACGCGTATATGCAGTATGCGGGACGTGTTACTATAGAGAATGTCGCTACACTAATGTCAAGAGTGTGGATACAAGTCAGCCGTGCAAAATAGTGGTTGCGTTCGTTGTTTTGTATTTCCAAATAGCCTGCAATGAACGTCTAACAATAGACAACCTCCCAGGCCAAGCGTCTTTGGCAGTCACAACAGTAATACTCACATAATCCGCAGCTGTCTGTCAAACCTTATCCCAATGATCACTATTCAAGACCCCACGGGGCTGCCTCTGCTGACGTACTTTACCAGATCAATACCTGCTTAATCATGTACGGGATGTGGTTATGCGTCATATTAGGTCCAGCTTAAGTGTATGGAAAGGGGTGATTGTTCACTTGCATATATCATAACAGTCTCTACCTTACGTATCCCCTCTGGGCGAATTAATCGTTCTGAATTTGCCCGATTGCCAGTAGAACCTAGTCTAGAGAAAATGTACCTGATGAGTCCACACATAGACGAAACCGGCTGTAGGGTGTCGATTTGATGATGAGCATCATGAAACAGCCTTTGTGCTTGTAGCCAATACACCTAGTAATCTGAGGTGGACAGTATCCATCCACAGTAAGGGGGTGGGAACACGTCACACACCAATGGTTTCCATGTTTCCCAAAATCTGCTTTCACATGACCTCGTCAACAGTCTGTTTATTTTCTTCAAGTATGAACTAGCCATCGTTTTTCAGTTTATTTTGTCAACTCGCGTACCATGTTCATAAATAACTTATTATGAGTACGACAGTGCAAAATATTCACTGTTCCCTATCAGTACGTGTCTAAGATCCGTTGAAAAGGTACCGAGATTCTGGCAGACTAACTGATAAAAACGAATAAACTGTGCACACCTCGGTCATTCTTTCTCGTTGTTTACAACCAGATTAGTTAAAGCAGCAGTTTTACATACACCATCATAATCATAGATAGCAATACATCAGTGATTCACATTGATGCTCAACGGCCACACAACCACGAAGAAGAAAAAGCAAATCCTGTATAGAAAAAGGGAAGAAAAAATAGGGCAAGGGGAGAGGACCTAACTACTAAAAGTAGCTACGTCTATATTCGAACACAACACCAAGGCGCCTACACCTTGCAAACAAACAACCGAGCTGTAAGTAAAAATAAGGCGTCGTCGGCACGACAGCTTCCTAACAGCTTTCACTGCCCCGCGTCAGTAAGTGCACTCACGTCACAGACAACTCGGCCAAACAACGACAACATTCACGCCACTTCGTGAACGCTTTCATTTGTCTACACCAGGTCATCATCTGTCCACCTCGCATCTTGCGCCAATCAACCGCAGCGTCAAAAACAGTGCTCGGTGTGGCAGACGATTAGCTGGCATCCTAAGTACATGACCTAACCACTTAAGTCTGTGCAAGTGTAAGGACTGAACGAAAGAACTCATTTGACAATCAGTGCCAAAATCCCGCTTCCTAACCTCCTCGTTACTCACTCGTTGGTACCACCAGATACGAACGATTGAACACAGACATCGGTGATCGAACACCTGAAGACGGTTCAGGTCTTCTACCCTGAGTGGCCATGTTTCGTTGCCGTAAAGTAATACAGCCCTCACTGTCGTCTAATATACGCGACCCTTGAGCTTCAGAGAGATACCTTTTTGTCGTCATAAGTGCCTCAGATTAGTAAACACCGTCTAGCCTTGGAAATACGCGCCCCTATTTCATTCCCTACACCTCCGCCGCCGCCGCTGATGCAGCTTCCCAGGTATACAAACCGGTCAACAACCTCCATGACTTCATTATCTAACAGAAAATCCACGTAATCACAGCAGTCTTGCAGAAGCACTTGCATTTCGAGGCTGCAAAGCGCATTACGAAGTACTTAGCAGAACGTGGAATTACTTTTAGCGTTGCTTGCACTGCTTGAAAGTTGTCAAACAGCATCACCTTGTCGTCAGCATAATCAAGATCAGTCAGCCTTCCACCAGGTAGGAGGTCCACATCGACATCTTGTGACTGCCAGAGACAATCCTTCTTTAATTCGTCCATGACGAAATTGAATAAAAATGGTGAAAGGGGACAGCCTTGACGAACGCCGCTCCCGGTGCTGAAACTGTCAGACAGCTCACCGTAAACCCTAACCTCGGCCGAAGTATGGGAGTGAAGCACCGACAGAATGTTCACATACCTGATCGGTACACCCCTGCGTTTAAGCGACTCTAAAAGTGTAGATCGATCCACCGAATCGCACGCACCTTTATAGTCAAGAAATACGGCAATTGGTGGCCGATGGTACGCATGACGCTGCTCCAGAAGTTGACGAAAGGTAAAAATTTGATCTATACATCCCCAGCCAGGACGAGACCCCGTCTGTTCTTCTCTAATGTTTAGCTCCCGAACTGCAGTGAGTCAACGAAGTATAATGGATGCCAAAACCCTAGAAATGACTGGGGTCAAACTAATCACCCTATGGTTTTCGCAAGAGCTCCTGATACCTTTCTTGAATATAGGAACTATTATCGTGTGACTCCAGCACGGAGGGATGGTCTACGTCATACACACAAGTTGAAACAGCTGAGTTAAGGCCTCGACTAACACCTCCCAACCTTCTTTAAAAAGTGCCGGCAAGAGATCATCTGGACCAGCAGCATTATTACGATTAAGAACCGAAAGGCAATTGCGAACCTCAGTCTCAGTGGGTGGTCCTAAATCTACCGACCAAGACGTTACATCAGAAGTTTGTGGAGGCAGCAGGAGGTCAGCTAAATTGACCTTCAAGGTTTCCCGTCCAACAATCTAACCTTCTGGACTTATTACAGATTGGTGTGCCATCTGCTTCGTTGATAGCTTCACTGACAGACGGTCGCCTGGGACCAGTAGCACGGATCAGCTTAAAGAGTTTGCCGGTGTTACTTGAAGCAAAGGCGATTTCCATTTCCTTAACTTTTTCCAGTAACCAAGCCTCACGATCAGCCTGTAGACTACGTTTCAGCTTCCTACGGATATCTCTTCTAGACTTATTATGTGAACTACCAGAAGGAATCTTCCGTCTGGCTTCTAACAACTCCAGAGATTCCTCTGAAATCCAATGTTTACTAAACTTATGTACCCCTGTGCCGCATGCTACAGTACCTACTTTTTGAATAGCCTATGAGATTTGTGTCCAGTAGCTATTAGGGTTTTCGGAGTGAGTATCACTAACGCAGCTTTCTAAGCTGGTTTGGTACTTATGTTTTACAGATGGCAAAGCCAGTTTCTTAACAGCTAATCGTTGCTGTCGGTGGGGTCGTTGCTCAGCACAAGTAGGATCAAAACGACAACGTATCAACACATGGTCCGAATTCGAGCATGTGCTCCATTAAGAACGATATTCTTGAATGGAACCCCGCCACCTATAACTAACAGCTATGTGGTCTATCTGAGACCAGACCTGACTCGGAGAAGGCAGGCCCAAGTATAGCATTGACGTGCACGATGCCTATAACTAGTGCTGGCTAAAAATAGCTTATGCTTAGCGCACAGCTGCAACAATCGCCCACCATTATCTGACCGATGTGACGCTATCCCAAACCTGCCACCTAAAAGAGATTCGGCCTCACCAAGGCGGCCAACCTGAGCATTCATATCTCCGACCAGAACGACTAAGTCAGAGCCACGTGTCGACCGAAGGAGAGCGGCCAGATCCGAATAAAACGCGTCTTTGACGCCGACGTCACTACAGTCAGTAGGAGCGTAAGCAGATACAATGAGTAAATTACTGAAAGTCTTGCGTCTAGAGCAGGCTTTAACAGAACCCGCCAAGCGGACAGCACAGTCTACTGTTAACAGGAATCCAATCTACCAATGAAGCTGCGGCCGTCGTGCTAAGGACTATACCTACTCCAGCCTGACCTGTAACAGCGGCTGTGGAGTCACCCGAAGAGTATAACCAGTATCGGGTAGACAATGCGGGTGCTGTTATTTCCATACGCTGACTACTGTCCCGGATTCTAGTTTCCGAGATACAGCAGACATTGACATGCAGCGAGTCTAACGTTCGTGCGAGAGCAGCCTGTTGACCTATTTGTTTTAAAGTGCGAACGTTGTAGGCATCTATATTAATTCGTATTCTAGGTCTAAGCAAGGGACGAGGGAGACTTAAAGCTGAATGGCAAGAGACGGTTAGCTACATCTGCTGTGGGGCTGTAGAGTAACTACCATAAATGGAGGTCGGCAGGGGCCTCAGAACTAAATTGGATAGGACAGTGGGGGAGGGGTCAGCAGTAGCATGTTTTCGCCTATCCACCCTGCTGTATGCACCAGGTAGGGCGACCCGGTTTATACTGCGAGACGGCCGATGCAGTATGGAATTACTGGTGTTATGACTATTCATGGTTGTGTGTGAGCCGACATACCGCCAGGGCGCCCAGACCTAGACAGGAGAACGATAAGGGTTCCCAACCAAAGCCTTCGGCTCAAAAGCCTATACCGCAAGGCAGCGGATGGGTGGCAGTGTACCAGAACTGGTACATTTTTCGGAAAAAGATGCCAACCTTCTTCCAACCCCTAACCTGGAGAACCAGGAGGCTGGTTTGTCAGACCTATACCTATTGGCCTGCCTGGCATGAGTGACTCTATCGGTGTGGTGGCCACACCGTCCAGTTTAGCCCAATAGGTCATCAAGATGCGCAAGCCGTCACACCGCGCCAAGGCCCAGTCTCGTTGTGACACACCTAACACAGTAAAAAGCGTTCCCTAATGCCTTCTACTAAGTTCGAACCCAGTTACTGACGAACAAGTGAAAAACGAATCAGTACAAATAAATTCCGCTGTGAAATCGTTCACATAGGGGCGATAGTCTCAACAGACGAATTATTAAATTTAAAATTCGATCACAAAAAGATTTAAACATAAAGCAGATGGATTGTGTTTGTGTCGAAAACTAATCCCCGGTTTGGGAACGACCCGGATGGGGTTGTTTATCAAATGTGAGTCTGATAAAAACGATTAAACAGAATAAACCTGTCAGAAGTGAAATAAACGATTGGGTTATACAAATGTCAGCAACGGAACACTTTATGGTTGCCGACGCGGTTAAAATGCAATTGCGCAACAAAGCATCATGGCAAAGTATTATATTTCCAATGCTATCCGCATAGCAACGTCAGAGCCAGCTATAAAACGTATCTCGTGATGCTTTGGCTGACTTCTTGGGTCGACAATTTATTCCTGGTTATTAACGATTGGAATGTCATGGACGCTTCCGATTTCTGAAGATTTATAAACGAACTTTCGCAGTCTTTCGTATGTCACTAACGGTATGCTTGAATAATTGTCATTAAGCTTCTGTGTGGTTACGTTGGCTTTCTCGTTGCAGGTCGAGTACAAAAAACACCAGCTCAACAGGTTGATTTACCAATAGGAGACTTCCTTTATTCAGCTTGACTGATACAGATGTAACTGGATAATCCACCCCTGTCGTCTTGGAACGAAAATATGCAGCTGTGCGATGTTCACGACATCTTACACGGTTGGTGCACTACGCGAGACCGAGAACCGAATTCATTCGCTTTCACGCTCTTGTTGGTTACTGTCAAAAAGGTAGGAATATGCACTGACTCGTCAACTTGACTGCAATAAAGTGGAACGATATGATGTCACTATCACACTCCCATTGAAATCACAACGACAAAAAGTATGCGTGACGGTACCAGCTTGTGTATAGAATTTCGACACACACAGTATTGAGCCCAAGAGACAGCATAATCATAAGCTTCAACACAAATGCATGCATCTTTCGTTTCGCCGAAAAATGTTATTGAGCCAGCTATTTCTAAGCTCAAATGTACAGGACTGAGGGCCTAAAGAAGAGGTAGGAAAACAAGTTTGCCAAACAGAAGTACGGTCACATCGGCAAAACAAGCCTGAAAGATGAATCGGCAACTGAGGCCGAATGGAGTATACAGAAAAAATATGTGGAGTTGAATCCGATAAGGATATGAAAACTCACCACAAGACCGAATATAAGTCTCCATAACCTCCTTCTGTACACCCAAAGGATCTGTGGCACTAGGGGCGTTCTGCTGGAGGAAACCCAACACTGTGCCTTGCTGCAACAGGTCCTGAAGCGAAGTCGATTCAATGAACTGAACGAAACCTGGGGCGAGAAATATATAAGCGAATTTATTAATAACGCATGTGTTGCGTGCAATAAAATGTTAGTCGAAGTATAACTCGCTGATAGCTGACCCACCGTGACTGTCTCCAGTGGCTAGTACTTTGTAAGGTGTCAACCTCAAATCGAAGTTTTCTTTCCGTAAGATCTGCACAGAATGATAGAGAAAATAGAGAGCAAGATTGTTAAAAACCGATTGAAGCAAGACTGTGAATCTAGAGTAAGACTGAAGGTGTACAGTAATAAGTGGAATTTAGCTGAAACACAGTTGTCTTCGATTGAACACATCAGTCGAGATTACAGTAGCCCGTGCAAACTGTCGCGATGGAATGTTAGTAAGGGGAATGTCCAATTTTGCCTAAAGGTTCACTTGAAGTTAGGACAGCATGGAGCAAAAAAATACCATAATTTCAGCACAAAACTTAAACATGTCTTACATTAAAGTGTCAGCCAGGCAAGCAAAGATAACGAGGATTCGGACTTACCACGTCCATTAGTTCGATCATTTGCAAAACCAACTGATCACGACGCAAATCGTCACCATGTTTGAAAATGACTTTGTACCGTCCACCATCCGGCAAAATAAACGGAAGGAGTGCCGGACGTCGGGCGCTCTGTGTGGAAAAATTAACAGGTGAAAGTGTGTGTGCGTGTGAGTATGATATACGGTGACTTTGAGTTGCAGAAAGACGGATGGATGCGACTTAAATAATCAAGCTCAGACTGACAAGAAGTCGGGAGTAGCATTTGATAGTTGGGATGTTTCCAATAGCAGTCTGTTGAAGCTAAACAAAATGAAGTCAGTCAGTGAAGCAGACTGTTGAGATAAGGCGAACAAACTTCAGAATATTCACACTTAGCGTCATGAAATCAAACTACACGGAATCCAACACAACTGTTGCACACACTGAGCCACGCTGAGCCATTTAACCACGATAAACGAGAAAAAACCGTGAGTCCATTTCACACAGTCGTAAACTTGTGACTAGTATGAAAACAAATGAAAATTGTTTTCAAATGAAGTAACAGATATGAAGATCGATCTGGGCTGTGAGTGCTACTTACAGTTGAATCCAAGATAAACATAGGTTAATAATTAGTTGTGTTTATACACACAGAGTGGGATCCTTTAAAAGTTGTGAACACCAATCAAAACGGCAAACGGTGATACAATATTGACTCTGTGGTTTACAGTAAACAAATGTCTTGCGATGAAGGATGCGGGGGTTTGTGCTCACTGAGTGCCGCTCATAATGAGAATGGGAAACGGAAGTCAGTTTTACTTTATAAGTGTAATATGCAGATCACGATTGTGAAGATCATCAAGATGCGAAATGTTATATACATCTGTACACAGTAATATAAGCTAAGGAGGTCAAACCTACTTTGAACAAACTGGATGAGGACGGGTCGATTCCGATAATTTTCACTCCTGGATCCAAAGGCAAAGCTAATGGTTCGTCTAGTCGAGCGAGATTAGCATAAGCTTCACTGCTCAGTGTTGAACGCAAGATTTCAATCTGAGAGAGAGAAACAATTCCTGATAGAGTAAATAAACATAGAATGTAGTGCAGTGTCGTGACTCACATAAAATCTCGCGAATCCAGTAATAACAATACAGACTGGTAAAATCACGGGCCACCTTTGCCTAGAAGGTGTGCCAAGATTTGAGTAACCAGCACCCAATCCATACATGGCACGCTGTCACTTGGTAGCAAACACTGGTCCATAAACGAAAAAAGACTGAAGTTCGCAAAGAAAGGAACGGTCAACCAAATGCCATTTACGGTTGTATATGTACGACACCTTTTAGTGTATCTATAACTAAACATATCGAGAATGTTGTGCTTTATAAGCCTAACAGCGGAGAACAAGTTTGGACCTATTTTGACACCCTGATCTATCTCGCTACCTTGATGTGATGGTCAGGCTTGTGCACTGCACGATACTAGGACTTTGGTCATCCCCGCTACAACCATGTTAGACAGATCAAAGGGAGGCAGTCAAACGGAAAGCAGTTGAATTCATGGGGTTATGTCGCACTACTGATCGAATAGGCAGTTTGGCACTACACTATGGGCATATAGCAGAACTATTTTCATAATTAGTAGTGAAGGTTCGGGGATTTAGGTTATTTCAAAATTGAACACAACCCACACTCGATCGCAGTCTTTGCTGGTGTTCAATTTTGAAATAACCTAAATCCCCGAACCTTCACTACTGATTCAAACCATGCTCAGTTGGTTCAATGAAGATAGTAACTTCAACCTAACTGAGAAGTCTTGATCACGGGGTTATCGATTGGATAGAACAGAGTGATTTTGTTCATTCTCCTTTCGAAATGATCGGGTAAACTGAACACTATTCATACAAGGTTGTGGTTGAGCGTTTGGATTTGATTATTCGGTCATGCCTATTGTGAGGTTGCTGGCGTGGTGGTTAACACGCTAGTCTCACAAGCACGAGGGTCAGAGTGCAAACTCCGATCCGGACAAGGATATGCACTACTGATGAGCTCTAATAAGAGCGAAACTCGAGTCTAGTGCTTCCTTTCGAAGTGGGCTAGCCGAAAGGCTTATCTGAATGCGAAGGCCGTGATCGAGTGTGGGTGGTGTTCTATTTTCATAATTGTAACACTGCTGTCTTCCGATTAAGCAGGAAGGAGGTTGAGGAGGTACCCACAAACAAATGACCACTCAGATCACTCGACGGTTGACCTTGACCGCCAGCGCATTTTATATGATACGGTCCAAAGCCCTTTGATATAATTTAAAAGCATGATATCGCTTCGAACCCATCTACTGCACACAGTAGTGATCAGCATGAGACAACACTGTCTCATTCACTGCGCTCTCGGGTTAGGCAGGCCTCTCACTGCCAAGTGAGTCAGACTTCACAGTCAATGGCTACGAATGTGGTCCCACCAAAAAACCTTATCTCCCGTTGTCTCGGGGGTCAGACTTTTGAGTCAGAGAATCGGTATGGCGTTCCTCGGGTCAAACTTCTTCCGTGGCATAAACGACCGGGAAGTATCAGAATTTATCGTTGCCTTGACAGACCAGTCCGCTCATTTTCACTTCCTTCTTCCACTGCTGCCCATTCTCCTTTCTTCAAGCCAAGACAACTGGTGAACATTGGTGCTATTATCGTCCGCACTCTTCAACAACTAGATCAACAAGCTGCTCGCCAGAACAGCTTCTCGAGGTTGGAACTAGATATGTGCTGTCCCCGAAGCTCGCTTTTACGATCCTAGTAACGAAGAGTCAGCTTAAGAACCGACAGTGTCAAAGAGATGGAGAATGCGTTTATATTAGAATAGCCGGGCACTGTTTTCCACGATTCGCGGTTGCACTGGTCATCCACAAAGTGTTGGTGAAACTACAGGTGAAAAATATTACACGTGAATTTACGGCTTGTCGCGAAAACTTGAGAATGAGCTGAACACTTTGAAGTGCAGTTTAATTAGTGTAAATCAGGCCATTCAGCCGTGGATGACGAACATTATGTGGTTAGTAATGACGTTCACGACAATCCTTCGCCGGAAACCGAAGTGACTTTGGGACCCGAAATACTGAAACAATAAAGTTCCAGGTCCGAACCTTCTTTCTCCAACTCTTCAAAGAAGGTGGGGAGAGGTTACTGAATGAACTGAGCACACTCCCCCGTTACATATAGGAGACTGACGAGGTACCTCATGAGTGGTGTATATCAACAGTCATATCCAATTATAAAAAAGGTGTCGATATATCATGAGGTAACTACGGAGGTATTAGCCATGTTTCTGACGCGTTCAGAGTACTCAAGGATCTCATAATGAGGCAGCTTTTGAACACATAAAGAACCACATACTAGAGCATCAGCACCTCTTCCTTCAGCCAACAGCAGTGGTATTTTCGGACCTAAAGGCTGAAATCGACTCGGTTTCCCGAAACACTCTCTCTAGCTGTCTCTGCCGCAGCTAGCCTGTATCAGATGAGCTGACGGTTTGAGCAACACGACAGTGCAAGTTAGCGACCGATAACCGAGATAGTGAAAATTCACAGTCTATGCTGGTTGAGTCATGTACTCCGTATGCGGGCACAGCGTCTGCCGCAACGCGCATTGTCAAATGTAGCTCCTGATGATTGGAAGAAATCACAAAGCGATCAGAAGATCGTGTGCTCGCGGGTTTTGAAAACCATGACCGTCTCGCTGAGCAAGGTTGATAGGTGCCATCTACCTTGTCCCCAACCACTGGCAAAGGCCACGAAACGGGTCGTGTGTTTCCAACGAATGTAGGCCATTAAACACACTACTTATGTCACCTTACTTTTGATAACACTATAAACCTTAAAAACAAAATGAGACTAAACGTACCTTGCGTGGACGATTTCCAGAATCATCACAGACAGACTGAAGAAGACGAAGTATGTCTTTGACAAATTGCGTTTGTCGCATAAGTTCTTTAAACCATGCCTGTCGTAATTCATCACCCTAGAAAAATAAGTATAAGCAGAATATAAAACCAAGGATAAACGACATTAAATGAGGAAGCATGCAAACTGTCGATTGTTATGAAGTATGTAAGCTTGCGGTGGGAGATAAAGGAAAATAATTCCATTTTCAATCGCCAAATGGACTCTAACCAGTGACGAGAAACGCATGTTCGCTATGGCTGAGCTATGGAACAACGCCTCGAATGAGAATATCTAATATGTGGACTTGATCAACCATATTCTTATTGGTTCTCACGAAAATCACCCAGTAATCAGAAAGAATGACTGTTTGGATCCCACCAACACCACCACCAATCGTGATAAAATAGCCGTGGTTGTGAGTAGTTTTGCAAACTCCGTACCGGGGAAATAGTTGGAAATCCTCATCGATTAACCTAGTAGCTTATCGGACAGGGTATACGCATAGTAGATGACTAGGGTTTCTGTCAATGGTTCGCACACCGATCACGTTAAATTTGATGAACTCTGCCAAACTATTTGCTGAACGTGCATACGCTTTCTGTCTTCAAATAGAACACAGAGACAGAACAAAAAAATGAGTACAAGGTGTAAATGCAAGCGGTTTTATAAAGGCGTAAGTTATAAAATTAAATCAACTAAACTGTGTGCATCAACAAAGGCACATAGCCACGTACAGAGCATTTTGGTCAGATGGGTTGAAGGACAAATTGACGTACACAGAAACTGTAATAAAAGTACACGAATCCATTGTTATATTGTACGAAAAGTAATCGGCTTTTCACGAGCTGAAAATACCTGTAAGTTTAAGGAGAAATCGAACCTTAACAAGTGCAATCAAAGAACAAGTTTGAGACTGCAAAATGTCCACGTGAAAATGAGCACCGCATGATGGATAGTACTGACATCACAGCTGTTTTATTAGCAACTTCACATTGAAGGAAACTGATTTCTCATTCAACGGAAAAAGACAGTGGTATATAACCTGATGGGAAACGTCGACAAGCAGTGAGTCAACTAGTCACCGATACAACATATCAGCCGTTGTGGAAACATTTAAGAATAATCTATAACAAACGAAATAAATCCTACGGTGTTTCACATGTCCAAGCTGGTTCGTATACACGACAGAAATTACCAAGTGAAACGATGAGTGAACTTACCGCATACAGAACCCCTTGCAGCCTATCGAGGACGTGGGTGTACATTCCGTTCGAAGGTGAGTTGGGTTTGTTCGCTTCCAGTCGTAGAAACCAATATAGATAGTTTGCGATTGGCCAACTGGATTGAGCCCTGCGCAGTAGAAAAGTGGCCAGATCCTCCTGAAGAGAACGACGAAATGATTGGTTACAACTGATAGTACGAAAAATCGGAAAACATTCCAAAGTTATGCAGGTTGAAAAGTATGGAATACCCCATACCAACTCGTCTATCCAATGTGACGAGCAAATTTGCCAAGTTTGTTTTATGACACAGTTTGAGCCATATGACATATGACAAAACTGAGGGATTTTTGTAAACGTGAACACAATGAGAAGAATAACAGATATATGTGCCAACTAGTATTAATTATCCGATATGACAGATCAGCAAATCCGATTAAGCGGTTTACGACGAATCAGTAAAACGGGTTTATTCAGCTGCCTATCTACATACTACACAGGAAGTTAGTGAATAATCACCGGGCCCAACGAAGATAAACAAAACTTGTCATTTGATTTGTTTGTAAACAGTAATTGAGACAAAACCATTTGATAGATCAACAGATTCACTGTGATAAATAAAACACGGGGCTCCCTTGACCCAGTTCGCCAATAACGATATAAGACATACGTCACGAGATGTTAGCATTTCGTTTAATCTCTTCAGTCACGAACGTAAAACATTAGAATTTCTATAGAACACGGGGGTAGCAACAACAATAGAAACAATCAACGATTAAGTTTACATGAAACAAGGACTGTTATCGGTTCCAAGCAGACAAACTGCGTAAGTCAACACAAGCTTGCCAGATGGCTTGCTGGCATTCTCCATCCCATCCGTCAGATTTTTACCCCCCACTATATAAAAGATTCCTTCGAACTGGCACAAACTTTACAGAACGTATCGGTGCGTTCACATAAGGTGTATTCTATCGATGTTAACTCATTAAAAAACGTGTCCCTTCGAGAAACAGTTGACATTTTGTGCGATTTTATTTCGCATCAAAATTTACCTCTGTCGCCCAGTTGATTATATCAAGGAACTTATACTTTTGGGAACAGAGAATGTCCGTTTTGACTTTGTGGGATCATTTTATAAACAAGTTGATGGTGTAGCAATGAGTAATCGATTGGGCCCAACAATTGCAGATATATTTTAGGAATGATTGAATTAAAATTATGTGATGTTGTAGATGGTACCAGCTTCTATAAGCGATATGTAGATGATATTTTGTTTTTTATCACTAGTATTCATTTTGTTTCACTTTTAAACCTTTTTAATTCCGTCAATCCTAATCTTTCTGCTTCTCACGAAGAAGAAACATTTCACCCACTAGACGACAGGATGGCTCACTACAACGCTCAGTGCACCGCAAGAGCACGTGGAGCGGTCAGTATTTGCAATTTTCACTTTTTGCACCAATTACTTATAAACGAGGTCTGATGAGAACCCTGTTTCATAAAACCCGGACGATCTGCACCGATGACTGCTTGCAAGGAGAGATCAGAGAAGGTGCTTCTCGCAAATGGGCATCCTCAGAAATTCATTAATCCGAAACGGCTTGCCTTCTGCGAGTCAACGTTAATCAATACTCGCTGTCCGATCCTGTGTGTTCATAAACTGCTGATTCACGCAGTTTGTCTGCTCTGGAACTGATGACAATCCTTGTTTCATATAAACCCAATCGTTGATTGTTTCTATTGTTGTTGCTATCCCCGTGTTCTATATATATTCTGATGTTTTACGTTCGTGACTGAAGAGAGTAAACGAAATGCTAACTTCTCGCGATGAATCTCCTATCGTTATTGTGATAAATAAGTCAGTTTGTAGCACGGACCTTCCAATCCGTTTTTAGAGCTTCAATCCAGCGGCCTTTATGTTCGATCACCCGTTGAATTTGTTGAACACTGGGCGAGATAACTGAGGCGTCGCCGACCTCTGATGGCCTCGAACTAGAAGTTGATCCTGCGTGTACCTCAGAAGAAAGTGGATCTTCCGTTCGTTGGAGCTCTTCCGGTGCTTGCTGACGTGACTGTTGTCCCTCAAGCGCAACCAGGCTTTCAATTTCTATAGCTTGCGTAGAAAAAATATCATGCCAGTTTTCATAGTGTAGCGCTTGAACCAACTGATAGAGGTAGAGAAGCAACTCCTAAAATAGGAAACATGGAAACAGTCATCTGACGTAGTGGAGAAAGTGAAGGCACCAAAAAAGCGACAAATTTTAAGGTATTTTGTGTAGGCTATTCAACAAAAAAAGGTGAACAGGAAAGTGAACGGATACCTATGGTAATTCGATAAAGATCAGCTAGAGGAAGAATGAAACGGTAGAGAATAAAGTAAGAATGGATTTATCCATAGCACTGGAAATCGATTGCTCGCATATGAGATTAGTTGAACCTGACATCCACTTCTTAATAATCCAATAATCAACAGGCATGCTCATGTGGGTAGTGAAAAAGGGTCCAATGCGTGTGCATGCTGAATAAACGCGAGAGATAAATTAACTTACTGATTCAGGATACAAACTGAACACCATTCAGTTTATTGCAGCTTCCACATTGAGACCTTCTCAGAACAGCTTCGTTAAAAAGAAGTACTGAACTCGAGTTCCATTCTTATGATCGCACACCACTGGTGTACATCCTGGCCACGATCGGGATTTGAACCCCGGCTCATGTGTTTGTGAGGCGGGCGTGCAGATCACTTTATCAGCAAGCTCACAATATGCCTGAACGGAACAACGACTCAAAACGTCTAATCATAATCGCTTGTGATTAATGCTCAGGTCACTCGATCATCTCAGTGAGATAGAGCGAGTGGCTTCGTTTATTTCAACCAGTTTCCTTGTAGTCAAGACTCTTGTTCAATTGAAAGAATGCACTTAACCCGCTCAATGTCTTCCATTACTGACGGCCATTCAAAGAGCCCAGTTGTTAAACGTTGAGTATAGAGATAATGACAAATAAAAACCTCGTTATTATCCTGTAACGAGTTAACTGTAGCCGGAAAATGTATTCGTTATGGTAAACGTCGTCACACACACAGAGTTGAACAAACCTTACAATAAGGCGCCAATGCTTGACTGCAATAGCAGTGAATGAGACAAACAACAAACCGTACCTCGTCCTTGGCCGTTTCTAACCGAACCACAGCAAAACGCCGCACACATGGATGGATGAATTGTCGATTTAGCAGCTCCAAGACATAATCTGTGTCTACAATTGGCCACTGGTGAAGTAGCTCAACAGCCTGATCGACTTGTTCCGAATATTCCCAGCGCACCGCCAGCAAAAATTTGGCCAAAGCGATCTGAGGTGAGAAAAATGAGACGATCAATAAGCGTGCAGATTTGTCGCAAAATAAGAAACAAACTCATTATCACCGACAGCAACAGGTCAGTGATGTTTAGCAGCCCTAGAACAGTAAGAAAAAGATAGAGTAGGCTTGATTTAAACATAAAAGAAGGGAGGGATAGAAATTAACTCCGAATATCCGTCCAAACTTAAAATTCCAAAGGAAAGACGCTTGTGAAGCGGTCCTTCAAGGTCAAACAGAAAACATAAGACCAGAATTTATCGGTCTGACCTATAATTAGTATAGCAGGGTCTGTTAACTGCGTAAGATATATGTCATCCGTTATAAGTCCACAATTAGGTTAATTACATTTGGGCTGCACTAAACAGTGGATTGATCGATTTCTTATGCTTTCTCGACGGACATTCCAGACTAGCTGGTCTGGTGACAGTGCTAGTAGCTATTATGGTACCTACATGTTACGAACAAGTAATCAAGCAGCAAGTAGGGGCACGATTGCCTTTGTTTGCTTCGTTGTGGTTCTCACGGTTCGGCTTCAAAAACTGCCCACACTTCACAGGTAACTCAGTGAGGAAATTGTCCCATTAACGCTACTAAACTCGACCAATAATCACCTACCCTAATTCCTCCAACTACTGATTGTGAGCTGAACAGGCGGAGTTAGAAAGACAGACGCGATTGTCATTGGCTAATCTACAAGGCACTTTGTGTCAGTGATGAATACTGGTCTTCGTAAGTAACTATGCTGAGCTGAGTCAATAATGTTATTGGGTAAGTGAATGTAGGATTGTGCTAATCGTGGTAACTGAATGAGGGATCGACGGTCAGCACAGACCATGGATACCGTGAAACAATCACGTACACGCACGATGAAAGTATTGTAATGTATGTTGACACTACAAGTGTTGGTAGTTAACCGTTCAAGGTACATAGAAAACTACTCTAAGACGAAACTATTATTGAGACGTTTTATAAATTGTTACATTTCCATGAGTTTTTGAGTATATCAAAAACGAACATAATAACCTTTCTGTCGAAGGTGTTTACTGAACTTCGACATCTTTGTTTTCCGTAAAACGCCCTCAAAATGTCTTACAAAGTACTCAACAACGTTTGGATATAACCATGAGATCATACTTTCCAATTTCCATGGATCTACTTTTGCTTAACTTCGCTTCGGACACACTGTTATAAAATGACTGACGTACAAACAAAAGGTAGTGATTCAAAAAGTTATGAGCATGAACAATGTGATCGCTCTAATTCTTCTGAATACGGGAAAGAACGGTTGCGCGGAATTTGGTTACAAATCAAAAAAGTTAATGTCGGATCGTTATTATGTGACACGATTAGAGTTTGCATCCAAATCGAAGGACAGTGAGAGCTATCGGTTCAGGCCATTAAATGATACGTGTGCAGCAGTTCGCGAAGCCGAGGAGTACATTTTCAAACAAAAATCACACTACATTTTAAATCGCCAAAAGATTTAAATTATGCGTTCAGGTAACCTAGTCTTACGCACGGTCTGGGGGGGATATATATATATATATATATATATATATATATA
>JTDE01003645.1:0-15472 GCA_014338405.1 Paragonimus skrjabini miyazakii
GGGAATAACCAATATAAATTGGACAGGATTTACTAGAGATAGCACCATTTTACTTACAGGTTGACAACTCAGGCAACTCATTTCTGGCAGATGCACTGATTTCGGTTTCCGATTCAACACAGCAGGTATTTGAACCATGGTCACGTTTCAATGGAGCAACCGTTTAGACCACTACGTGACTGACTTTACGTTAGACACGCTCGAATTGCCTGGATACGAATGCTCAGTAACATTTGCTTGTAAGTAGTTAGCAGATTGTCAGATAGCCTCAGAATGAAACACAGCAACTGCCTTTCTGACATTAACTGACCAGCCCATAATTAGGACTTTCAAACATAAAATGTCAAAAATCCTCAAACCTGTTGATTAGTGTGTTGCTAACTAGTATCCTGGGGGGGGCTGGATTTCGGATCCTAGACATGGTAATTATAGCCACCCCTGAAGAGGTCTAACAGACGTGAAACTTCGAGTCTGGTGTGCCTTTTTGTATGAGGACTGCTTAAGTATTCAGATGAATTCGAAAGCAGCGGACAGTTATGGACAATTTTCAACCTAATGGTATACGACTTCTCGTAACTATCAACATCTCTGTTAACGATATTTTGTGGAGGCTTGCGCGAACTGATAATAAGTTTGGTTTGAGTGTTTTCATTAGGATGGCGTCGCCGACCGGAAGGCTGTTTAGAAGCGTGAATCGGATGTGAGATAATTATAAGACCGCTGGGTTCGAACGATACTGGCGCCCTCTGAAAAGACTTTGTGATTCTACAATTTAGACTTACACCTCAGCACTACTGTTTACTTGGAGATTAATATTGACTTTGGAGTGTTTCACGTTAGTTTGGTCAGCCTCGACTCATCAAGTAAACGATCCCCAGGATTCATAACCGGCATTTTGTTACCACGCGGAATACAGTTCTCAGTGTAAGAGAAAGATACTTGTCTACGTTACATCCGAAAGTAGTTGAACTGAATCTACTAGGTGACTGAACACATTTATGTCTTTACACACAACTTATCGAGGTAACCGTTCCAGAAATAATGGTCAGAAGGATGGGAAACATTGTGGAAAGACGGCAAAACGTTTTTTTCACTTGTTACAAGTACAACAAATGACATGTCCCACCTGAAATTACAAAAGCAAATGTAATTTTTCTTGCCAAATGAATCATACGGACACATATACACACGAAGTAATCACTGGAATAATACCTTCTTCAACAATACAAAATATTGGAAGGTCCCTTTGGATGATCTACTTGCTGGCGCAACCTATATAAAACTGAAATATGTGGAATCTTTGGTGGGTCGGTATGTTTTGCTCTGAAGGATCAAGTGAATCAGTAATACTGAGTAAAAAGTAGAGAGCTTGTCATATACATGAGTACATTCTTTTTATGGTTTGAACATAAGTTTGTACTTAATCCTTCAACGACACCTCTATCGTACTTCTCGTAACCGTGGTTTTCCTATCATTACATCAAATCTTTGTGGTTGCTTGCAGTAACGATCGCTCGCCTAACTTGAAGATACTATAAGACACACATCCTCAAGGAAATTATACAAAACGGACAAGGTTTTAAAAGGAGAAAGGTGCGAGATTTCAGTTCCTAAAGATGGAGAGGTGAGTCCAAAAATCCCTGGTATGTTGGTTACGCTGTATATATTTTCCATTTTAAAGAAGATTATCGTATTACCTCTTGTGAACTCCGAGTCGGGATTTTATCTTACACTTGTGATAATATATTTCTTTGGCACTCTCTGTTTTTTTAAATATGTTGGTTCAATTGAGGTTATACAAGAAAAAAGCATATAACAAACATGGTGGTTCGCTATTTTGGCTGTACAAAAAACAGGCCATCTAAATCGAAACCGATCGAAACATTGCAAAAATGTGAACAGTCCCATAAGACTTTCATCAATTCTTCTGCTTTCATACTGCCTACCAAAATGAATAATTGGTCTTAATTAACCAATCGAAAGTGCTGGCGCTCCATTTAACTCACGATATGACAGTCACATTCATTAGGCTACAGTTCTATTTGTTTACTAAACTGGCCACATACCACAACATTGAACTGAAGCGTCTGACCACCTGGTGCTCGGGTGTGCTTCACTAAAAAAGACACGTACTGCAATCGATTGACAAACACGGATATACCTAGACTGTCAGATTCGCCAAAATCGACTTATACCAAGCAGATCACTCGCTTAAGTACTGATGACCCTCTCTTTAAGAAACACGAACAAGTTCATTCGCACCGGTATTGCCGAATACAATAAATATGCTTTCTCAGCGTGAAATGATGAGACCGTTCCAATATTACGTGACCCATGGAGGCGTAAATTGTACAAAGTGACATTTAGATGAACTACTGTTATACTGACCAAAGAACATTGGTGCATATATGCAATCGCAATCTCTGTAATAGGTAAAAGGTCACATCTCTTCTGGGTCAATCACAACTATCAAAGTCGTCGTTATCATCACGTGGTCATACGATGACGTTCTAGACTGTTCAACATCATTGGAACATGAGCGATGCGTGGTACCGTCATTGCCCACTTTTCATCATGCTGTAGCCATTGCGATCGCAGTAATTTATGTGCAACGAAGTACTTATATTGTCAAACGTTCCTCAAATCTTTTTGAGTTTCAATACAGTCGTTTGCCATGGTGAATTGGGCGTTTGGGATGCGTAAGTCGTTATCGTGGTTATGATGAAGAAGTAAAATATTTTGTTGGGAGACGATTATGAGTGCACATCATGCCAGCTGTACAATCTGAAGTAGCAGATGGATTGATGAACTCGTGTTCACAATCAATTAATCAAACTGTAGACACGTACACTTTGTGGACAAACACCGGAGTTGCAGGTAAGATCGTGCAAGATACCTTGTTAACGGCTTCTTCTGCTCACTTAACATACCTTCCTTGGATCACAGACAGAGGAGTCATAAGCAGGCGCTATGCATATTTATGAATCCGAATAACAGCCACCTCTTATTAGATCACAAAACAGAAGTTGGGTGGATTACAATGCTTCCAACCTGGAGGACGGACCCGGTAGAATGGGAGGCTCCTTTTCATTTTGTGCATCAAATTATGCTAAATTTCTCCAAATCTTTAACCTTTTGCGGTTATATCTGACTGAGACAGCTGATAAAGAAGTAGAAAGTGCTTATGTTAATGGTGGGATAAAACCAAAGCAAAATAAGAAACTAAAATAGATATGAGTATCGTTCATTACAATGCTCAGTTAAAGAAATAGCATCATAAACTTTTAACGGTTTTAGTTGGAAGAAACAGATACCAACTCACTTGACTGTTTAGCATGATTGCATACAAACCACCTTTAGCGACCAACTCATCATGTGTACCAGACTCTCGTATAACACCTTTGTCTAACACTAGGATACGATCCGCGTTCCGTACGGTGGTCAGCCGATGTGCAACGATGATCGCGGTTCGACCGGCACATGCTTTGTCCAATGCGGCTTGCACCTGACGCTCAGACTTGGTATCCAGAGCGGACGTGGCTTCGTCCAGTAACAGTAATTTTGGTTTCCGAACCAAAGCGCGAGCAATTGCGATTCGTTGTTTTTGACCGCCGGATAGGCCAACACCACGTTCCTGCACCAACGTGTCATAGCCCTAATATGAAAACAAAATGTCGTTGAATTTGCAGTGTTCAGCAATTACCAAGCAGTTACATTTAAAATACCTGTCTAACCTGTTATGATCAGTTTGAAAAAGTAACAGTTTTAGAAATATGATATAATAAAAAGCGCTCATGGAAGAAGCTGCCAAAAAAACTGTAACCATTGTTTCACTAGTTTAAGTGAGTGTGAATTTCGATGGCTGAATGTGAAGCTTAATTACTAAAAGTTCAGCACCTGTAATGTACCTGAAGACCGTTTCAACACTATGGTAGACATTTTCAGTTAGCTTTTTCTGAAAAGAGGCACTGGATTCGAACTTTGTACCTATTTGAAATCAACGGTAGTGTACTAGTAAGCTCCGACCAGGCGTTGAACTGAAGTATGTGAAGGTGTGAGCACACTACAACTGTCTCACTTAGCTAGCCCAGAAACGTCGACAAGTTCAACAAAGCTGGTAATTACTAACGAGTAGTCGAGGATTTGGCTAATTTCACCTTGAACATCACCCACAGCTGATCGCAGCTGTCGCAGTCCCATAGACTTCCCAGTCGGCCCCTTTCGAAAAGAAGCACTAGACTCGAGTTTCACTCCCATTAGAGCTCGTCAGTAGTGCATATCATCGCCACTGCCAGGACTTGAACCACGGATACGCTGTTTATGAGGCAACCGTGTTTACCACTGCGCCACTGACCTCACGTTAGGCACGACCGAATTATCATATGTGAACACTCAACCACTTTATGTTGTGAGTAATGATCAGGACTTCCTAGACAGGTCGAAATCTCCAATCTCATCAAATCTGGAGTTAACAGACAGTGACTGTATCTTCTATGGAGCAACCTGATCAGTACTCACAAGCGGAAGTGGTTGAGTGTTCACATACGACAATTCGGTCGTGCCTAATGTGAGGCCAATGGCGCAGTAGTTAACACGGTTGATTCATGAGGGCGTGGCGGGAGTTCTAGTCGTGGTAGTGGCAAGGGTATGCACTACTGGCGAGCTCTAATGGGAGTGAAACTCGAGACTAGTGCTTCTTTTCGAAAGGGACCGACTGGGAAGTCTATGGGAATGCGACAGCTGCAATCGATTGTGGGTGGTGTTCAACCTAACATTAGAACTGATAATCTCTAATCTTGGATATATCAGATGAGGCCAAACGGGTAACCCATATACTTTTCTCAGGTAGATATTGTTGAGAGAATACTCATATCCGTCGTCAACTTCGTCAGCTTACCGCACTATTAGTACTTAGTATGGCTTGGGCTGAAGGCGGTTTTGACAGTGG
The DNA here is from genome assembly GCA_014338405.1 of Paragonimus skrjabini miyazakii. Classification (NCBI taxonomy): domain Eukaryota; kingdom Metazoa; phylum Platyhelminthes; class Trematoda; order Plagiorchiida; family Troglotrematidae; genus Paragonimus; species Paragonimus skrjabini miyazakii. The sequence continues at coordinate 4,949 of JTDE01003645.1, forward strand.
TCTGTGACATGTCGCAAAAATAGACAAGTATGAGAGAACAGCAGATGATAGAGAGAAAACAGGAACGAAAACAATAGACTTCCAGGAAAGAGAACAAGGAGGGCCAACAACCTTATTGTTACAAGTACAACATTGACTGAGACATACTCATTATTCATAATCACCATCATAGCAACCATGAGCCTGCCCAAAAGGTACTGTGGCTCGGACCGCCGCTCATCTCAACAGTGACGTCGAATATCCTGGAAGAAAATGCTACAAAGAAGTTTGAAATTAATAAAAGACTAGGCGGAAGAATTAGAAACGGTATGGATGCAGGTACGCCATTGACTACGACATGCCGCCATCTCGGATAGCGTCTCTAACCAGCGGTTTGAGTGATCACGAGGACCTCATCCAGATCGGCGACACCTACCCACTTTGCTCAATAGTGCAGTCAGGGTCTGCATATTTCGTGACCACATTTTTGTTTGACCACTATGTGGATTCATCCAAGTGTTGGTGGCTTCAGTATGTAATGCTCGGTACGGTAAACTATCAGCTGGTATAAGAAGTACGTGACCTAACCATCGCAAGCTATGCACAGTGAGTAGTTGACCAATTGATCGCGCATCCCGAACGTTCCGGAATACGCGTCGGCGAACTGCCACATTGCTCACATGATCAGTCCACTTAAGGTGGGCCAATTGGCGGAGACAACGATGATAAAACACAGCAAGCCTGTTGATATCTTCCATGTGACCAGGCCACGTTTCCGAACCATAGAGCAAAATGGAACGCACACAGGCATTATGTGCTTTTCCTTTCAGCGACAATCGAACTTCTTTTCGACACCACAGATGACGCAGTTTGGCAAAGGTAACTCGTGCCTTTGCAATCCTTGCTGATATCTCATCAGCAATATAACAGGCTGACGAGATAGTGCTACCCAAGTATGTGAAACTGTCCACAGTCTCAAGCGGATTAACTGCAATGTAGAAAGTAGGAGTGGGAATGCCCCAGTCTTGAAGCATCACTTTGCATTTTGAAAGTGCGAAGCGCATTCCATACATACCAGCTCGGTCACTCACCAGCATGGTCTGTATGTCCTCGGCAGAGGGGCTAAGTAAGACAATGTCGTCCGCATACTCCAGATCGGTCAATCTAGCGCCAGGAAGAAGTTCACAACCAAGCTCACTGGATTCCCAGAGCGTACCCTCCAGAATATCGTCCATAACAAAATTGAACAGGAAGGGGGAAATCGAACACCCTTGACAAACACCACTAGAAGTGATGAACGCCTGAGACAGTTGTCCATAAACTCTCACTCTGCAAGCAGAGTGAGCATACGGTGTTTTCAATAGATCCACATATTTCTCTGGCACTCCCTTGCGGAGAAGGCAGCTCCAGAGGACGTTACGAGCAACTGAATCGAGGCAGCCTTTAGGCCCAAAAATACCAAGACCGTCGGCTGTCTATGAGAGTGCCGATGTTCCGAGATCCGTCGCAAGGTAAAAATGTGGTCAACCCACCCCCGACCGGATCGGAATCCTGTCTGTTCTTCGCGCATCTGACTTTCTATGGGCTTAGTGAGCCGACGTAAAATGAGGCCAGTGAGTAACTTGGACGCAATAGACACCAAACTGATGCTCCTGTGATTGTCACATAGACTTCGGGCCCCATTTTGAAAACGGGGATGACTGTTGATAGACACCATTCGCGAGGCACCTCTTCAGTCTCCCAGATCGTCTGGAGGAGTTTTGTCAGTTCTGATATCAACCTCTCCCCACCATCCTTAGAAAGAGAAGGATTGAGAGGGTCTGGACCAGGAACCTTATTACGCTTCAATGACTTGAGCTACAGATCCACTTCTGCTTCCGACGGAGGGCCGTCTGGAACGCAATAACTGACCAATCGGGTCCCGTCGTCCACATCATCTGGTACAGGCTAACTGAAATGTTCTTCAAAATGTTCAGCCAACTTGTCGAGTCGGCGCGGTTGACCGGTGATAAGTGAACCATCTTTTTTCAATTACACCGACTCGACGACCAGTACAATCACGGATCAGGGAAAAAAGCCTTCTGCTACTCCTAGATAAAAAGACTTTCTCCATTTCTTTCGATTGTCCGATCAAGTATTGCTCACGGTCTTTGAGCAAACTTTTAGTCAGCTTGCGTTTAAATTCTCGACGGTCATCATCCTATTCAGAGCCACGTGGGATCGATCGACGCTAGTTCATGAGGTTTATCGACGTGACAGAAATCCAGTGCTGTCGCAACTGAACAGCCCCATCGGAACATGCCTGTTCACAACATGCTCTCATGGCTTCGGCGATTTGCTCCCAATGTTCGTTAGGATCATTCATCTGACTCGAACTGGGTAACTTCTTCACCAACGCCTTTTGGTAAGCGTTCTTTACATCCTCATCGCTCGAATGCCAGTTATGCACCTTGCATTTACGAGCGTATGTCCACTAGGGAAATGATAAAACAAAACGGGCACGCACAACACCATGGTCCGAGTCCAGGTGGTTGTTCCAAAAGGCACGACAGTCCTTAATAGAGTGGCACCACCTGTAACTAACTGCTATATGATCCAACTGTGTCCACGACTGAGAAGCACACGGAGGTCTTCAAGCCACACAGTGCTTCTTCCTGTGTTGGAATGCGGTGCTCGCAATATAGAGACCGTGGGATGCGCACAGCTGCGGTACTCTTTCGCCATTATCATCAAAGCCGCTTCTCAACCGGAGAAAGACGACCAGGTGGAACATTAAAATCGCCCGCTAGTATGATGATGTCTGAGTGTTTCGTTTGCATCAGAAGGTCAACGAGGGCGTCATAAAACGCACCATAGAACGCGTCCGAACAGCTGTCCGTTGGAGCATACGCCGATATAATAAATATATAACGCCTTTCTGATTTGCGTCGACAGACTTTTACCGACGTATTGAGTCTGACAGCGCACAAGCGACTGTTCACTGGGATCCACTCGAGCAAGCATTGCTCCGCTCTGGGATTCAGTGCGATTCCCACTCCAGCTTGACCGCGAGATTCAACTTTGGCGTCACCAGAAACCCTGAGACAGAAGCGCTTGGATCGACAGTGTTCTAGAGGTGAGCTCAAACGGATAACCTTGCTAGAATCGTAGACTCGCGTCTGCGACACACAGCACACATTAAGTTCCAGACTTGAGAGAGTACTTGCCAGAGCAACTTGCTGACCGACTTGTCGGGGAATACGGACATTGAAGGCGCCAATGTTTACCAGTTGTCTTGGCCTCAGAAAACAATTATCGCCCGGAAGTACATGAAATGCAGAAGGTAGGAATGAGGGATAAAACAGTAGCAGGAAGTTGTGTTGGATGAATAATGTCGCTGTCGTGAGAGAACGGTAACTTCTGATACTTCCCGATCGTTTATGCTGCGGAAGGGTGTTGACTTGAGGGACTCCACCCTGAGTCTCTGACTCAGAAGTCTGACCTACGAGACAACAGGATATAGGGTTTTCTTAGGGGACCCTATCCGGAAACAATGACTCAAGAGTCTGACTCACTTGGCAATGAGGGGCTTGCCTAGCCCGAGGGTGCAGTGAATAAGACATGGATGTCTCACTCTGAGCTCTGCTGCGCGCAGTGGATGTACTCGAAGCTATATCGGGCTTTCGAGAGATACCAAATGTTCTTCGACCGTACTGAATAATATGCCGGTAGTCACGGTCAACCGTTGGGCGATCGGAGTGTTATAGGGTACCTTTTCCAACCCCTTTCTTTCTGATACGAAAGATAACAATGCCGCAACTGTAAAAATTGTTCTGCTGTATGCCCATAGGATCGTGCCTCACTATCTAAACACTCCTATGCGGTCAGTAGTGCGACATACAATCTTATGATTGTGTTGCCTGTTGTTCATCTGACTCCTGCCCTTTGGCCTGTCTGACAAGGTTGCACCTGGAAGGACCGGAGTCCTAGTCAGCATAGCCCGCCGGATAAAACAGTACATACGCCCGACCACCTCGTCAAATTAGCAGCGTAGGTCGGGACTGAGACATACTGTTATGTTAGAAAGATTTTAACGTGTGGTGTGGATAGTCATGAACTCCTTAGGTAGGTAGATAGCTACTACTAGCCTTGCTCAGTAGGAAAATCAAGGCTTACACAGTCCATGACCGTGTCCTAACTTGGTCTATTTTATGGTTTTCTTCTACCAACAGCAGCCACACTGAACAGTGCGCGGTGCAGCCGACGCTGTGTCCACATTCGCAGTATGCAACCCAGCAAGCGAAGATTGCACATTCTCGTTATCTCGGTTGTCGTTAGCGAACTTGCACATTTCCCAAGTATACGCTAACGGACTGTTGTATTGCTTGCAAAGTCGGTCCATTTGATACCGGTTACCTGGCTAAGACAACGGTAGTCGAATACCGAGACTCAGTACACATCTTCCACATGAATGGACCAGCTCCCCGATCCATGCAACAAAATTGAGAGAATAAACGCATTGTGAACCCGATCTTTACTAATCAGTCGGCCGCCTTTTCGATGCCATAAGTGATGAAGATTAGCCAGTACGCTACGTGTTTTCTTTGACCTCGTTGACACTTTTTCAGTCATACTGAAAGGTGATGGGAGTAGTAGTTCAAATAGTTGAACCGATCACCAGAGCCGAAAATAATGTCTGCAAAAATAACTGTAACAACATAACACCTTGAAGGTGCAATGTGCATGGTATACAGTCTGTCCAGTTCGTTCGTTCGGTTCAGGATGGTCTCCATGTTCACGCCAGAAGAACTAATTAGGGCAATATTATTAGCATACTCAACATCAGTCAGCATACCACTTGACAAAATTTCTATACTGAAGTATTCGGAGTCTTTAAGTACTCTTTCCAGAATGTCGCACAATACGTAATTGTAAAGGAAGTGGGAGATCGGACAGTCCAGCAGAACGCCACTTGAAATGAAGAACGCAAAAGATACCTCACTACAGTCACATACTTTACACTCAGATCCAATTGACAAATTTCTTCAAGACTCCCTCGCCATGGAAACAGGTCGAACAAACAGACTGACCAGAGAAATCTTCGGGAACGTTATAACCAGCTGTGAAATCCTCATCATTCATACGTGAACGAGCTAGCGCGGACCAGCTGACATGTTCCTCGAAGTGTTCCGTCCAACTGTCAAGTCACAGAGAAAATCTGAAAATTTGTGAGCCCTATTTTACACACAGTCTCAATAACACAGTATCGGCAGCTGATGCAATCACATATCACGGAAGGCTGTAGCTGGCCATTTATTATCAAATGCCTCTACTATTTCTTTGGATATCTCAGAGAAGTAAACCACACGATTCTTGAACAGACTCAATACGAATTTGCGCTTTAGTTCATGGCTGTATTTATTGAATTTGGAATTAGGAGGAGGACCAATGAACTTTCGCTCATAGGTTTTGCTGAATCAGAGCAAATTCCGTTCTACTATATCTGCGGTGGTGTTGGAAACCAACCGTTTTGCCTAAGGTTTGCACGGCCGTTGTGATTTCTGCCCAATGCTGACTTGAAACACTTCACTGTCGTAAACTAGACAATCTGGCAGTTCATGTTTTTGCTATAGGTATTTCGCATACCCCCGTCGTCAATTTCCAGCTGAACTATTTATGACTCCAAACACGTGATCTTTGAATAAACAAGCCAGCCCGATCAACGGCATGGCCTGTGTCAAGGTGGTTACTCCAAAATGAACGACAGTGTATGACGGATTAGCGCTACGGGTAGTTGGCGGTGATATGATCAGTTTGCGTCAATGATTCAGTTGCATGTGGTGGTCTCCAAGTGACGCATTACCGTCCTCGGTATTGAAATATGCAAATTGATATATAGCATCTGCGAAATGTGCATAAAAGTAACAAAAATTATCCATCGTTAGTGCGTCGCTCCGAGACAACCGATCATTCCACCTAGCCGCTTCTCTTTCGGAATAGTACGACCAAGTAATGTGTTCATAGCGCCGGTAAACACAACAATGTTCACGTGATTATATTACCTCATAATATCAAAGTGAGCAACATAGAAGGTGTTTCTTGACGATGTCTGGACTATTGTCTGTTGGGGGCATATACAGATACGGCAAATGCTTAATAATTGCTCCGACTAAGAGAAATAAAAATGAGATGTAAATAAAGAAGGAAAAGACAACAATTATGCTGGTATGTCAAGGAAACAATAACCTATGATACTGAGCACCGAACAAGCTCGTTTTCAGTGATCCGTCAACAGACTAAACACACCACATTTATGCTACACATTTTACAGAGGAATCACGAGGGGGGTAAACGGGGAACGTGTGGTTAATGAGGTCAAACTGCGATCAAGTGCCCACTTGAACAGTGGGTCTTGACAGGCTAACAGGATGGGGGGATGGCCAAAGCAGATTCAAAGTCTGAATAAAACGTTTCTGGACCCATAGGGATGGGTTACACAGGCGAATTCCAATACCTTCTGCTGTGGACAGAATCCTACACCTCATCGCCCTCTTCTGACACTTCTCCGTCGTTTATGCCGCTGTTTGGCATTGACTTGAGAGACCTCAATCGTGGTCTCTGACTCAGAAGTCTGATCTGCTGGATATCTGAGTATATGGTTTTCTTGGGTTGCCTTACTGGCATCCAATATCTCTAGAGTCAGATTCACTTGGCAGTGGGCCTAGAATGAGCTCGACAGATAACGATTTATACACTCGCAAGACAAGCAAATACCCTTCAGTGATAGTAGTAACAGTGTGTAATTCTTTCGGAATAGACTTAGTGAAGCGCCAGTTTGAATGAAAGTTTTGATTAAGGACAATTTTAAGTTTTGGACATCATATATGTTCACTTCTACATTAAGAAATTAGTGGTATAAACGAACATATGTTTTCGATATTTTCTTGTGGAGCCTGAACAGCCATCTGGGGGGGGGGCTACATAAGATTATTCTAACAATTGATTGCCACTTATCCTCTCCGTCTCAGATTCTTTATCGGGCAAGTATAGCGAGTCAAGGGTTGGAAGTTTTGATATAGAAGGTGCATCTGAATCTACCCAACTAAGCAACGCACAAGTCACTAGGTTTTGACATAGGTTTGACCATATGAATGATGGCAACATATTACAACACGTGAGATTATGGGTCATCAAACTTTTTGACAGTCATTTTTAAAAGTATTGTGGGTTGGAGTAGAAGAAAAAGAAATCGAATGCGTAACACAATCAAATCAGATCGAATTGTCACTAGTAAAGTAGGTTCAATCGAGTTTGGACCGCGACAGATCTGAGGTTTACGGATAAGAATAGTCTGAAATTGGAAATTACGTTTTCAACACGTAAGCCAGTGGTTAAAAATTCTATTCTACCTGGGAATTATTTCTGCCGTATACCTTAGATTTGGAAGAATCTACCGATTAGTGCTAATTTTGAATGTATGTTCTCACTCATCACCGGATAAGCATAGCTGATGAATCCCTACAACTATGAAAGCATTCGTGTGCTTCCTGCCAATTTTGACCAGTAAACGCATATATTTCTGATAGGTAGTTTGACAAATTTCATGATTTAGAAGAATGTGAAGAATCTGGATTTCGGCTGGATTCGAACCAGCGACAGAAACAACATGTTGTTTCCGTCGCTGGTTCGAATCTAACCGAAGTCCAGCTTTTTCTCAAATGGATAACATATTTTGCTATAAACTATAAATTATACAAGATCCTGAACAGCTCATTCGAGTGGACTTTAAATAAACACTCAAGTCTGTGAAAAGTCGCCCCCCGCCAATAACTAAAAAATACCATACTCTAAGACTTTTGCGTACACCGGTCTACGGATTTTTTATAGGTGAACTACAAAACTAACTCTCAAGAGGGTCACGATCATAATCTGTAAACCTTTATATCAAATAATAGGATCACTGAGTATTCATATCGGATAAACGACAACGATCCCAAAGGTAGTTTCATGCTTTCGACTAATTATGCTCCAGGAACACACTCTGTTGATGTTTCCATAAATCACGATGTCTGTAGCTTCCAGCCTTGAAACGTAGTTTAAAAGCCATATGGTAAGATTCCGAATCTTCTACAAAAAGCTATCATCGATTTTCAATTGTCACTAATCCGTCACTCACACGAGGGAATTGTGTGATGAAGTCGTGTGCGTTGGCCAACTTGGCAGCTTCTTCAAGTTCTTCCTGCGTGGCATCAAGTTTGCCCATACGAATGTTGTCGGCCAGTGTACCCTGGAATAGGACTGGCTCTTGGTGGACACAACCGAGCTGCGAACGAAATGCCTTTAAATCCAAGTCACGAAGATCAACATCTTCGATGGTAATCTATTAACAAAAAAGCAAAAAATCTCATTTCAGACATTATCACGCTAAGCACAAAGTGATTTGACAATTGATGCTGCAGCCAGAGATAAAGGGTGGCAACCCTAGGAACAGTGGTGCGTTTGCCTCGAATCTATCCGTACGCAAACTGTATAGCTTGCGTGACACCAATCTTCCAGCAGTAATGGTGATCCAAGTTTGCCAGTAGCCAGTACTACAATGAATAACATTATCCAACAAACTTTACGCCATCGGAGATGTTCTTCGGATAAGGTAGCATGGACAAGAAGGGGTTGGTAAATGAGATCAAGGTCGGATGTTTTGGTCGTCATCATGATCATGATCATCATCATAGCACCCGTGAGCCGGACCAAAAGGTGCTGTATCTCGGGCCGCCGCTCATCTCAACAGTGGCGTGGAAAATCCTAAAAGAAAACGCTACCAAGAAATTTGAAAATTATTAACAGAAGACTAAGTGGCCAAGCAAAGCGCTATACACAACCTCTACTGTTCGATGTAGGGATCATCGTGTTTATGTTACGTGAAAATATAGCTCATTTGACATAGTCCTGTTCACATCAATACTCTCTATCGACATTCCTACCTCGATGTCTGTTTATCTCGATGTAATTGGCGACATAACCGACAAACAGTCAAGGATTAGAAACTACCTAATTCCAAACCCTGAGGATGAGGTGCTTTGAGCAGAAACAGAGTGTGAAAAGCTAAATCTATGGTGGTCTGTACACTGTGCAACTAGGCTGCAATCACGTGTGATTGATTCCTGGTTGGTAGTACTCAGGGAATATGTAAAAATTGATAGATGAACATGACAGTTTGTCACAGCGTTCATGTCGACATCGTCATTATAGGTTCAGCAGTTAGACTGACTCCGCATGCACTAATCTGTTACCTGCTGAACCGCGCTGCCAAGTTCATGGGGGAGTTTGTCAACTCAGCATCATAGTTTCAGAATTGTTCATTGAGAGGCCAAGAAGGAATAGGCAAGCGTCACCCGAAACTATTGGATACCAGCAATAACCAATTGAGCGATTTATATATTCTTACAGTAGGTAAATTTAAAGACTTCAAGTCTTAACTAAAAACATGGAAGAGGTGAGGTCTTTGAAGGATTCTGTAAACCGATTATATCCAAGACACGGAAGTGCACTGTAGACGTGACATCTTTCAAATAAAATACGCAGTTAGCAAAATGTCCTGCTTAATTATATAGAAATAGATTGATCTGGATTGATGGATGGAGGCAACCCGACAGATCTACGAGTTAATTGATTTATCAAGCGATCAAGTGCGCTGAATTTGAAGCAGATTAGTGCCAGTAAAGAAAGTGACTAACCAAAATAAGCAGCTGAACCGAGGCTACCAAAAATTTGTTAATTACAATGCACATCATTAGTTATATGATTAGTGTGATCCGAGTCATTTGTTTGATAAACTGCCACGGAGAGTTGTGTAAGTCTACTTACTTTGCCTTCGACTGGATCGTAGAATCTTTGTATCAGTTGAACAATTGTGCTTTTCCCAGAACCGCTCATACCAACCAGGGCGACTGTTTGTCCGGATCGTAAAGTAAGATTGAAATCATTCAGTACCTATTGAACAAATTTGGAAGAACGTGCAATAAGAATCCTATTACGTCATTCCAACCCAAGACTCTTGCGGTTTGCTGAGGTTATCACAATCATTCGATTTAAACCGGCCTTTTGTGTTCAGAAACATCGCTCGTGAACTTGACCCTGCTTTAGACCTAATGACCTTTACTAACCCACCGACTGACTAACGATCCCACCACTCTAGATGATCGATATAAAAAACCGTTTCGTATAATTGTAAATTTGGTACTAACGATTCAATACGAAATGCTTGCATCTAACGGTATTCGTGCTCTAGCCGTTTTGTTCAAGCTCCTGGAAGGAACGAACGGATTTTAAGTGCTGCATTGCTAATTCTACCAGTACAAGGTAATCTTCTTGTGTCGTTACAAAAATTAGCCAACCCAAAAACGCCGTTCAATGAATGTCTGTTTTTGAACATTAATGTCCCCAAATCATTAATAACATACTGCATAAATACCGTATTGGCTTTGACTAAGTTCAGCAGCGTTTTCTGGAAATGAACACATGTTGTCGACCGATGAATGCAGCAGTCTCACTCCACAGGTAAATTGT
>JTDE01003645.1:15572-38533 GCA_014338405.1 Paragonimus skrjabini miyazakii
AGGATAGACCAAATTATAACTGATCGCGTAGCGCTTGACTTGTCTATTTAGAATGTAGGCCACAACGTAAGTGCTGGTACAGGTGGTTTGTATCCTGTACCTCCGTCGCAGTACGTTGGCCAGATCCAGAGTAAAGTTGGCTGATTCAGTTATCCGCTGTTATTTTTGCTGTTGATTTTGCCGAAGCTTTCAAACTCCGTGCGTCAGGAGACAACATGATTAGTGCTGTTCAAGTTTGACTGTTTATACAAACTTAATGATCTCATTTCACTGCTGTGTCTGATGGCGAAGACGAGAACACACTAATGGGAACTGACCTCGGAGCGCAAAGCGAGGTTCTAGCCTAATTTAGTTCTTAATTGACCATGGTAGCAAGTTATTCTCCAGTGTCCTGGAGGGGGCACAATTCACACAAATAAACACGTGGATGGTCATCTGCAGGGACTTTAAAAATTCCGTGCTTGAAGCCTGTCACGCAGTTCGGTCGAGCGCACACTATTGCTTGTGGACATAAAAGCACTAATTGGATAGAGTGATGAAGAACTGTAACAACTAATCATGATTTTCTAGACCATGGCAATCACATATGCAGGAGATCCTGTCTTGAAAAAACCGGGCTTCGACTGGATTCAAACCAACACCAGAAACAACTTACCCAAACACAGCAAGCGTTCTACCAGCTGAGCCACAAAATCAAGCCGGAGCTGGTAGCTCCGGGAGTTCATTGTTGTGCCAGGATAACATTAAACTAAACAACGCTGGTCGACTGGACTACAAAAGTTTCCACCCACATACCTTACTGTCTTACGCTGTCCGGTTTACACTGGATGAGATGAGCGTGAGTAGGACCACAAGTAATACACAACAATTCATTAACTGTAAACTACACAATTGCACGTGTTTTACCTCCGATCACTGCGGTAGCTTAATTCAGAAATTCATGCCGCTTATCTTCAAAACTAGTTTCAGTAGGGCTTCCCCCCCCCCTCATGGTTGGAATTCTAGGGACATTGTATTATTGGTGTTCACTTTGTGTGTCTCTGTTTTCTAAAATACTTTCTCTTTATACACGCATTGTTTTACTTGTCTCGGATTTTTAAGCAGCCTCGATTTTAGCTTCCTTACGGTTTTGGTGGAGTTGACGTTAACTAACGGCGAACGCAAAATGAGTTAATCATGAACATCAGGAACGATTATAACAAACTCAATTGTTAATCATCCTATTCTAAGTGAACCATTATAGTGTGACTGAGCGTAACATTGCATTGAAACACCTCAATACAAATGAGGCTTATGATGTGTTTGCCAAATTCACAACGCTCCGGCTCATTGTTTAAAGACCTTTCGTTCAAACTGTTCCCTCGCCGATTCTGACTCCGTCAAGAGAATGGAATCGTTTTTTAAACTAAATCTGAGTGATAACAGCTAGAATGGAATCATTGGATCACCGTGTTGTCTCGACTGACGCGTATGTTCATGAAACGTTTTTCGAGTCACCGAAGAGACAGTGACGAACAAGTTTCTTCGGTAACTGATCATGATATCACTGCAATTATGTGGAATTGCCAAATCACCAATATTGGAAAAAAGTGGTTTGCAGACCTACAAAGTTAATGTGATGGGGAGATACGTGGTCAAAAGTTGCCCCACTAGACATTGTTGACGCTAAAGTCCAATCCCAGTACTATAACCTCAGTTAACAAAGCCTATTACTCTCTTGTTACGCTACGAATCTGCTTACTTTTTACACGAGGATGCGAGCCTGCAAGGAGATTGTAGCTCACGGAACTGAAACACTGTTTCAAACGATAGAACCAGTTGATTTTCCTACCAATTAGACCACTTAAAAAGAGTGAACAGATCTGGGTAGGTTACCAGAAGACATAGTTGACTGACGGAGGCTTTTACTACAGAAATGTGCAGATATCATTGAACACTAGAGATGATTCATCCATGTTTGCCAGTTATTGCTAGCTAGGCACCACAGTTTTCTGTCTCACACTGTAATGGTAGGTGTTGCAGAAAGTTTACACATATCTGGCAGAACATTCGATATGAACAAATCCAAAAACAATTATTACTTATCTGAAGTCACAAGATATTGTCTTGCACTGTTAACAGTCAGACTGGAGAGAGTCCCAAGTTATTTAAGCAATAAGGCATTTTGTGTTTAAAAGGGAAATAAACCATATACTTGTTATCTATCTATTATGCTGAAAGATACAGGACATTGGACGAAATTCAACATTGTTCACATTCTGTTAGTTCGGATTTACAATATGAAAGCAGTGTGTGGTGATGATGCGCAACTGATCTGTGGCTTTGACCATTTTGGGAGGCTAATCCGTATACGGCCACTCAACAGCAAAGATGACAATATTTTTAACTTACCTATGATAAATATCCAGGATATATTTGCATAACGGATATTAATCATGATTGCAGTTCTTACCGTCATGTCCGGTCTTGTTGGATAGGCAAACCGAACTCCTTCGAAGCATACGTTTCCTTTGAAATCTGGCAAATTCAGACCGGGGCGCTCCTTATTAATTGGTGGGATCTATAATGTGAATTCAAAAAATTGCCGGAATGTAGGTGGATGATTAAATAATTACCAGAAAAATCTACAATATTTTGATTCGGCTTCACAACTTTTGGAAACTTTATGCCGTCTATTCTATCAGGCTTAATCGTATTAAGTGGACACAAGTAATTTCGCCCTATATAGAGAATTCGTTCTCATAGGTGGCACTATCCAGCAGGAGGCAAGTCTGCGAGGAACCGACCGAATTCTGCATAAGACGTATTGTAGACAGAAGCAACTCTCTCAACCACTAGAAAGATCGTCATTCCATTCCATCACAACCGTATAACGACCAATATTGTGGCAATTACCCTGAGGCTTGCCGCTACGATTCAGATCCATATACGTCAAGGTCAGTCTCATGTAACTAGTTTTTCATCCTCCAAACCACTCCAGTTTGAACACGCACCTGATGCTCAAATACGTTTTGCCGAACGAAGGAATCCACGTAGCCACTTTGTCGTAAGCTACTTGCTTACGAATTAATGGTCCATGTATTTGAATATAGGTACTTACTTAGACCAGAGTTCGCTTGTGTGCAATTAAGAATTAACGGTTCCTACATCATTCATCTCGATCTGTACAGAGTTCAATACATCCACTTGTTTCCAGCTTTGCTTAGTATTTGCTGCTATGAATTTTGTTTACTGCATCCAGTCAATACTACATTCCATGGATTGATGTGAACAACGGTAACCATATGGTCTAACGAAAAATGGACACGCATCTTTACAAAATGACGTAAGACTAGAAACATGTGTATCGCATACCAATATTTACCACAGTATGGTTTTAATGCTATAATATGTCTAGTGACTTTACGAAAGTTCAAAACTATGAACAAATAAACGAAGTTCTAGAAGGAGTGTTGTTTTGAAAGACAGAGTGGCACAGTTGTTTACGATTTGGTGGACTTCCAATGCCCCATACTCAGAGTTAGAAGAATCATGACGTGGCACAAGCTGTTTAATGGTGTCGTTAAAACAACCAATTTTACGGTTTAAAAGGCGATATTTTTCACAATTTCATATGAATCACATAATTTCACCTGAAAAATACTGTTTCCTGAAAGCGCCTTCGTCTCTGTACATCATTTTCTTTGGTTCTGTGGGATGAGCTACACAAACGTTAAAACGTGCCGTTTATCTGCTCGCATCGCACAGCATCACAAAGATTATCTCTGCTGGTGGCTGTTAAACTTCACACGTCTGCAACTGTTTCAAACATGACTATCAGGGCCTTCTTCTCTGCTGATTCCATCTCACGAGGTCTCACTCATTAATAAAACATTTGTAGTCCGTTTCTGCAGCTTTCTAGTTAACGTGGTCATCTACTATCCACCAGAATACACTGGGTAAGTAGGCCTATCACACTTCTCCGTTCTGTCATTCTGATTGAACTGAGTCAGTCGCGTTCAGGTCAAAATTATTCGTCATGATTTGTAGTCTTAGAAATATTGTTTCCTTTATTTTGCTCTTAACAATTTGGATCTATTCAACATAGGGGGCACTTTTGACATTGAGCAGTGGGAAGTAGTCAACTCATACACCGGTCGGGTAGTCTTTTTGATGGCCCATGCTGTGAACTCTATAGTTCGACGATTCATTTTTATAAAACTTTGTAAGACCTTGATTGGCCTACAGTTTGCTGTCTGCATAGGGCAGTACGGACATGTAACGGTAACTTGAAGTTGAAGTCACAATGCATACAAAAAAAACATGTGAAACAATCAAAGGATTATCGTTGATGACAGTTAAGGAAAACTGATTGTTCTAGGTTATCGTAATTCTAAAATTGTCTGACACGGATGTATTTAGAACACGCTGCTATTGCAAGACGTTGCTATAAGCCGGCTAAGGAGCAGTGAAGACGCGCACAGTCCGTTTATCATTTTCATACGTTTTGCCATTTGAATCACAAAAATGCCACTTTCCCTAAAACCCGTTCATTTTACAGGATACATGTTCAGTAACAAATTAGTGCAGATCATCTCAAAGAGTCATAAAAATTTTGGAAAAAGGCTATTATTTTGATGTAATTTACTGATGATGGAGATCACAACTATTGTTTCCGTATGCAAGACACAATAGTAGAAGAGATCTAGTTGCGAAAATTCCGAGTTTCGGCTGGATTCGAACCAACGACAGAAAACAGCATGCTCAAACGTAAAAAGTACTCTACCAGTTGATCGAAAAAGCCCTGTAGGGAGTTCAGAAATTTCACTTTTGGATTCAGTTAATAATCCACTTTTCAGTCATATGGAACCCATCTAATGATTCCAGGGATCGAATTCTCAGGCAAAATTTCTCAATTGCTCCACAGTGGTAACGGCCGATTTCAAGTATGAATGACATTGTTACTGGATATGGCATACAAATTTGTTGTATTGACTTTGTTCAGCAGTTTTAAAAACGGGAACCTTATTGTTCCCACTTCCGTCTCAAAATGAACGCAGCAATCTCTAATGTTAGATAACAATGAATGTTTCTTCCAATGTAAACGAACGTGTGTGTCGGTTGGCGGACCCGTCTATTCTACTGTTGAATGGACAGTCACATGAACACAAGCTTACCAAACTCTGACCGATTAGTGTTGAATTGGTTTCGTATCTATCTGGTCGTTACCAGGAGGACTATGATTGTCTCAATGATGCGAATAAGCTGCGACTACCAGAATTCACTTTATCATGACTGACCACAAAGACGTTTTATCTTGCTGACCTACATGCCAATAGACTAAAAAATTAACACGACCAGGCCACAATCTTTGCTTGAACAGGTCAAAGCATCACATCATCTTTTGAGCCCGGAACGGACAATCGACAGTGTAACAACTTTTGAATGCACATCATCGCGTGAATGGTATTCTAACGTTCGGAACGCTTACGAAGTTAATCGCAAGTGATTACTAATTTTCGCAGTAACCCTTCTGGTCAGAAAGAAGCAGCTCACCCTTTGTAAACAGTAAACTGATTGTTACTGAAGAAACAGACAGAAGGAAACCCGACTTCATCGATCGTTCACGATAGTCAGTGACGAGGTTACCGTTATGCTGACCTCTTCTAATTCGTTTGCTGTTGTATCACGTGATATCAAGTAAGTTTTTCTCTTATACACTGAGGCTTTTTGAATCAGACAATGTCGGTCGATCTTATGGGAGCTAGAATTGTTTGTGCAGGCAATTCTAAAATAGCTCTTGCTAGACAACTCGGTCTTTCTGTTACTCTGAGGTTTAATGCATACAAAACACTTGTTTCAATGTAATAATATTTCGCAACGCATCCTTTTCTATTTTGTTTATAAAATGGATAAAGAACATTCAGTGGTTCAAATTGTTCGTCAGTTTGCTTTGGAGTGACAACAGATACCTCTTGAACACGTGTCTAAAACACTGTGTTCTCTTGATCCAGTTCAACAGCAATGAAAGAAGACAAATATGAGATGCTACCATTTTGTTTGCTTATTTACTGACGAACTGAAACGGTTAAGCATATCAAACCTGTAGTTATCAACAACAATGGAAACATTCAACAATACGCTTTTTGCCAGAATAGCAGGAGTTATCAGATATCCTAGATGACAGTTCATGTACATTAGTCCGAACATACATCAGTGAAGTTGACCGTGTCAACAATGTGACCTGTGCTCATAATCGGATACGCACTTTCCGTCGCCAATGTTTCTTGCGTAGTAGTAACCATTTTATCATACTATCAACCATTCTTTGCTGTAGGCTCCAATCTACTCTGTCACTAGAGACGTCATCGCAGCCACAAGTAGGCGGATAGATAACAGGTTACTGGTAAGTAGCAGCAAAGTACTTTGGTAAGTGTGAATTAAAAATCACTCATAACTGATCGCGGCTCTGATAAAACAATCGACTATTCAGATATAACATTTCGGTTGAAAACGACTGTGAGTAGTTGGAGCGGCATTCTGTGTAGAGAATGTCAAAAGCCAACCAGCCTTGGGTATGTAAAAGCCAAAGCAAGCAACGGTTTTCCACTTACTTCGGTTGCAGTATGACCACCACTAAAAGACAGATTCAAAAATGTCCGCTTCTTTAAAAACGCACATCTATCAGTGCTGTTTGGCACACAAAAGATAACGCATTTCGGCTGGATTGCCAACCAAGACTCGTTCCAAAAAAGCATGCATTCTTAAATCCGTTTCTTAATTTTGGTCATACTTCAACTAAAGTGAATCGAAAAGCACTACCTACCTTAGATCACTCATACCAGTAGCTAAACGGCGTCTGTCGTTTTTAACTTCAGATGCTGCTAACTTGCTTACAATAGTATCCAACCGAAATGTTGAACAATCTTTTGATATATCAGTTTGAACTAAGGCTTTCTTTAATCCTTCTTTGTAAGCTGTCATTAATACACTGATGCTCAGCTTTTTGGAATGGTGTTCACTTGTAGCTAATCCGTGTAACGGAGGAATTTTACAAATGCTGACCACCTCAAATGATTTTGAGGTACACTGAGCGCTGTACTGATACATCTGGTAGCGTGATTATCAAAATTTTTGGAGAGGAAAAGTGTTGTATGATTATCGTTCATATGAGCAAGTTGTAAAACTCTGCGTTTCAACCACCTCGGATGACCTTCTTCAGAAGTGTTGTCAATAACATGTTAAACACGACGCCCAAACTGTTTGACTTCATTCGTACAAAAAAGGATTCTGATGAATGAAAGATGAAATGGGACAAAGTGGAACGAAAGAAACACTAGCGTCAGAAATCAAACTGTCTACATATCACTGATATAGGGAGGCACCGGTTGTGTCCTTTCAGTTCTGTCCGAATAAAATATCTGTTAGCTTGTATTCATCGCCACCCCATCAACCTGTTCTTAGGACAGACACTCCAGATAAAAACGAGTAGTTTGCGAGAAAAATGTGTAGTTTCCCCAAAATAGTCCTGAAGATACACAAAGATAATTTATGAATGAAAATAAAGCCGCGCGCAGGCGAAGTGAGACGTTTGTGAGTCAACAGCCTCCAACAAACAAGAATTGGGTAAGATACGTTGTCAATGGCTCGTTACAATCAAAAGGGACTTTTTGTCTAAGGACTGGATTGAGAATGTCTACAAGTCATCTAGAAAGTCTGACACGTTGAGTTATCCATGCATGGAAACGGTCTTAACGGTATATCATACTTTCGTATCTTCGAGGCACTCCTCAATTGTGGTGTACAAATTCCGGTTAGTTTGATTTGTTTACATTAGACATGTTGGTGCAGGGATAAAATGTTTATTTCCTTTGAAACCTGTGTTTTCTACTAAACTGTTATTGTCCGGTCTATAACCTCTATAGAACTTTCCTACGTCCTTTAGGACGTAGGGTCCAGATGTAGGAAACTCACGTACTCGATTGCTTGCGGTTACATGAAAGCTTCATCGTTTTTAGACGTCAAGCGGTATTTGAAGTCAAAAGATAGTACAAAATTCTTACCAGTTTCTCGGGATATCATCCTTTGTTGTCCTGAGACGTTAAGGACGGGTCTTTTATCCAATAATGCATAGTCTTAAAGTGTACCTGTGTTCTTAGTCGGTTGGTTTACTTGATAGGAAGATTCAAGCTGGATCCAAGGGGTAAAATATATCGCTGACATACCGTAAACTGGACTGATGCTAGATTGCTGACGTGTTTCAGACCACCCATAGAGTGAAAGTACTCTACAATTGAACAAGATACACGATGCTGAAAACCATGTGGAGTCATATATCTAGTATTCTGCAACACAATTCTGATGAGGTTCCCAAACTAATTACACCATATATGTGCTTACAATGGTCTCCTCCTATTCATGTTTCTATATTTTCCTCTGTGGTGACCAATCTATTTCTCTTAGATACGGTTAAAGCTAACAACAATGTGCGCTTTCAAAACTCCACTAAATCGTGTTCATCATCATAAAGCATGAGTCCATATTCTCAAAATCTAGGATTGATGAACAAAAGATATAACTGAACCCAGCCCTTGTCGTGCAAACCATAATTTACAATAACTAGCAAACTCGCTTTAAAACATATCTTCCCTGTCTGGAATTGCTTCGGAAGGTGTCCAGTATATCAGCTAAAATGAAGTCATATTTTGCATAACAACTCAACCACTGTGTTTCTTTCGGTAGGTCCTGATGAAAGATTTTTTTTACATTTGCACTGCTTAACAAGTCTCATTCAATACAACCTGTTTTGTCATTCTACCAATCAAAACGATCATCTCTAATAGAATTTTGTGTTCACAACTGTACACCGATAAGCTTTCATGCCTTGTCTAGTCAAACTTTAACGGCACAAACTACGGGAAATATTCGTTTTTCTGCTTGTTTTTTTACATGCACTACATCGGTACATAATGGAATAAATTTCTGGTCTTCCATGAGTGAGACTCTATAAAATAGGCTCATGGGAAAGTTATTCTAAGATCCAGTCCATAAGGCTGTTCATTTGTTTGACTTGACTATGATGTCAGATGACCAAGGTTCGTGAGATCATAAATGTGGTCATCGTTGTCGGTCCGGCGTGTTGCTTCGCACTGGTCAGGTACCTAGAGAGAGACTCTTGTTTCCTTCGTTTAAATCACCATGTACATAGGGCAGTCAAATAATTCAGGGGGTTGTTTGTGTTGAAGATGGTCTGGAAGCTCTGATTGATAGACAAACTCGTTTGAGACACATGGTAACGCACGCTACGTCGTATCACGAGTTTTAACTATATGTATGCAGTCCTCCCTCGCTATGGTAACACCATCGGCTTTCGCCATCATCTTTTGCTGAAACGAAACATTCTCTCTTTGATCTAAAGTTACAAGGTTACTATCGCTATTCGTCATTCTAACGTAAGTGTATTTGTTAAGTGTATTTATCGTTATAAATTTGAAGACGCGAGTGAGCTTTCACAAACTTCCCAGCTTCGACAGTTTCTAACTCCCGTCTGTCACACTGGTCACTCTGTCTTTCTCAGATGATGACCATAACAAAAATACGTCATCCGTACATAAATCGGTTGAAGATATTCAAGGTAAACTCATCACCCGCTGATGTCATAGTGGCTATAGATACAACGATAGAACTAAACATCAAAAACCGGCAGGTTATAAATCAATTCGGACTTCCGGAGTCATTCACGAGTAGATAACAAACATCATATGATATTAAGTAGACCCACACGAAACCTTAATGATTCGAGCAGTCTAGTGCTTAACTTTATCAGATATACGGTGCAGACAAAAAGTGTTGAATAACTGGTGAAGGTTTTTAAGGGTAGCTGCTGAAGTTTGATGTATGACTGTGGTATTAGCCACTAGGAAATACCGCTAACTGCAAGCGTCCAGTGACAATAAGCAATACTTTCATTCAATCCCATCGGAAAACAACTGTGTCTCAACTATAGCCACTCGACAGTAGTACCAGTCACCTTTTCAAAGGCTGCTTTACAAAATGATGTTACTATGAACCAGCCGATGAGAGGTGTAAACCGGTAGCGCCGTACGACTTTGTAAGATAGAATGGAACAGCATCAGCTCGACTGTCATTGTTGATATCACACCGGGTTTTGCCACTGGGGAATATTCTCTCTCTTGATTCCTGTCGTCACTTGAGCTTATCAGTACCGCGCACATCCTGGATGCATCGGGTCTTGCAATGCAAACGGAGTATATTAGAATAAACCCGGAGCTTGAGATGGAGGAAGACCTGAACGATCAGGGCAAAATAAATTCTACAACCGCTGAAGGTGAATCATGGTCATTCAACGTAATTGCAACCTGCCGATCTTTAGGACACGATAAGGATGAAACACCTGTTGGTAGGGTTATACGACAGTTTCAACTCGTGCAGCTTGACAAATGTCACTGACGTTATCGAACATCTTAAAAGTACATTTCGTTTATCAGATGAAACAACAGCAAACACGCTTAGCTGATTTTTGCGAGATACCGCTGAAGCTACAGTTGGTCAAGTTTACACCCTTCTCTTCGGCCAATAAAATGTATGAATATTCCACCGCATGAGTCTTTGAGGACGTACCAGTTAATGTATGAATAGTTCATGTGAGTTCCTTTCCAATGTTGGAATTCACTATATCATCTCCCTTGTATGTTGTCAGTAGATGAAAAGAGCGGGACGTGGCATTATAGAGAGTAGGAACTAAAGTTATCACTTACCCTTATTAACTCTATTGTTTCGTTTATAGGAATGATACTTGTTTAGAGCTGATTATTCGTCGGAAAAGTAGTTAATACTCTTTAAGAGTTGATTTGAAACCTGTTTCATCGAACTAACCACTCTTTTTCTATTCTGGAGGTCAGAAGAGGGCCCCTTTTGTAACTTGTAATGACAAACTCTTACGCACCAAATTTTGATCAGTAACAATCAGCATTATACTAGACATACAACCGAGATTGATGTGGACTAAAATGACAAGTTGGCAAACGTTATTCTTCAGTACGAACTCACATTTTTACGAGTAATTTGTGTAAGTCCAATCAACTTACGCGTTCAATAGTACTGTACACTTTTTCGGCGGAAGCTGTGGCAATTAGAAAGTATTGCAGGCTAGGTAGTGCGTTTCCAAGAAATATGCTTCCAACTATGATATTGATAAACACCTGGATTGGGAGACAGAAAGAATAAGATGTTACACGTTGATTATTTCGTCGTGTACTGGTTATAATTCCACAGTACTTATCTGATTATTTTACGGCTATTGCATTCAAACGTCACTTGAAGAACTGCATAATTGTGTTGGAAAGAAGACGGTAAGTTAGACTTCAGATGATACTAGGTGTTAGTATTTGTGTGTTACCAAAATCACTTCAATCCGAATGTTCACAGTGCACCTCAAGCAGACAGTTTGCAATGGATCCAACATTTTTTCGGCAATTTAAGTGCTAATCCATTGGAACATATGAGTAGCGATTGTGACAAAGTCTTTTGGATTACTGATTTGAGGCCGAGGTAAGTGTAAGCTAGCCAACGAAATGAAGTGAGCAAGATGAGAAGATGCTACCAATCCATCATCATACCTACATCCTATCACAAACGTTGCCCATAACATTGTTAGCCTAATGGGTAAGCTGTTGATACGTAATATGAAGGTTGTGGACAATAGTTTTGTTCAACATTTTTAACCTGATTAGTGCTCTAAACGAAAGCAAAAGCACTCTTAATGTCTCAGTTTGAACGTGAAGATCATAAAAACGTTTTTCGTACCCAATAAAAACGTATCGGTTTTCACGGGTAAAACAGAATTTTAAAGGAAGTTACTGGAGTGACAGCCTTTCTTTGTCTAACTTCAACATCACACACAGTTGATTCTGGCTGACACAATTAAGTACACTTTTCAGTCAACCCCTTTTAAAAAGGAGCACAAATCTTTGTAGAACTTACCAATAGTGTATATCCTTGACATGGTTGTGAATTTATCTCCGGCCACTTGTTCATCAGGCAGCAGTGTTGTCCTCTGAACCAGTGATCTCGTAAGTACGGCCCAATTATCAAGTTTAAAAGCTTCGTCAAATTCACTTACTAGTAATATATTGTATGGGTCAGAAGATCCCAGTTGAAAATGCAAACTGTATTTCAGAGTAAACCGTTGTTAGTCTGACCAACTTTGGTATGAGTCTGCGATTGTAAATGTCACTCTCATGGTCTCAAGATACATATCTGAAGCAACAGTCAATTGGGCTGATACTTTGTTAATACTTCACAAGATAATGCTTAGAAATGTTTCAGCCCCATATTTTTACTCTTGAATTAAGTAATCACTCTACCTGAAACGCCGGTCACTCAAAAGCTGTCAGATGCCAGATTTTAGGCTCAGCTGAAGCGATCGGAATTCGACTAAATAATCCACCCTTGTGCACACGAAATCGCATTGTTCGGACGTTGGAGTTGCTATGGCCAACCACCTATACCATGACCGATCAAAGCACCATGGTTCCAGTTACATCATAATTCCAAAGTAGTCGTATCAAAAGGTTGTCTCTTTGTTTGCCTATGACGTGTTTGACCTCACTTTAACTTGCTACTCGTTTTTTTCCGTTCCGCCCTGACAAGTCCGTTTCACATAAATGTCAGGTAGTTGGTCTGATGATGAACAACCGAAAACGAGCTTGTTCGCTACATCATTTTTTTTATTTAGGATAATTTTATCATCCACTCATTACAGTTAGTGAAGCAAAGCAAATCTGAATGATGAAGACAGTAAGCTGATATTAAACGATTTACGTTCGAACAAATTTTGCTGCATCTTTACGAGTGCATATTCTAGACCATTTATATATCATTATGAGAAGGCGAACAAGATACCAGAGAAAGTCAGTTGTCAGAGTGCACATTCATTGTCGCTACCATGGTAGTGACAGCCCTACAAACAGTTGTTTCAGAACACACAACACGGGTTTGAACTTCCGGATTGCAACAGCTTCTGCACAGCGCAGTGTTCGGCTGTGTGACGTTGAGTAGATAACGCGAAATGCCGTTGTGGGATCACATTGGTATTGCGTCATTAGAATATGATGCGCAACGGATGATGCGGGCTCCTTGTATCTATGCCCGACTGTGACGTCATGTGTCTGCGTGACCTGTTTCTTGACCCACTTCGGGATGCGCTCCATGACCCGGGTTTGCAACTGGCGCTCAGTCCTGCCTATATAGGATGTTCCGCATCTACATCGATACTCATGGATAACTTTGGATTTGGCTGACTCGGGTACCCGTTGTTTCACACAAGGCGTTGGAATCCGGAATGTTCTGAACAGGATCATTGGGATAGCTGCATTTTATGTTCTCGCGATAGAACTAATCAGACGACAGTAAATAAGTAAGCAGCTCGGTTGTTCGTTTGGGAGGTTTTGCAAGCTCAAACCTGTGTTGTGTGTTCTGAAACAATTGTTTGTAGAGTTGTCACTACCATGATAGTGACAATGATTGTGCACTCTGACAATTGACTTTCTCTGTTACCCTGTTCGCTTTCTCCTACTGATATATAAATGGTCTGTAGTTTGCAATCGTAAAAATGCAGCAAAATTTGTCCGGACGTAAATCGTGCAATATCAGCCTACTAACTTCTTCATTCAAATTCATGACGGGGAAAGAATGTTCGAAAGCAAATCTATTTACGTACCAGACGATCAATATTTCATACCAGTGCTCACATACTGATGTTTTTAATTTGTCATTTCACTAGCGGCTAAATTTGAATCCATTCGAATTGTGCTTTTTGTATACGCTGGTTAATAGTATACTAGTTCGTCAGATTGCCTGAAGTCAAGGAGTGTCAGCGTACCGACACTGCTGTGAGTGGAGCACACTGAACCATCTGTAGCATAACGTATACATTTGATACCTGGAGTAATCCCGAATGAATCAGACTAGGGATGAGTAAACAATGTTAAATTCCCTCAAAGAGCTTCAAATGAATCAAATTATGGGCACAGGTGGTCATGCCCTTCAGCATATGCATTCGCGCTTACGTGGTTGACACCATCTATTTCCCCATAAGCCTGACACAGAGAAGGAGACCAACAGATGTTTGCATTCGTGTGTCAACATAAATTACTTGTCCTGAACTGCTAGTAGTTCCAATTACACGCATAATGTACACACATGATGTACAGCCTAAGTCATAAGACTTTGGGGTGTGTGAACAGAGACTTTTGTACCACGGTCGTCGCCAGTCAGAGGAATACTCTAAAAGGCTTCGACCCTGACGACTGGCAACTAGTGAGAACGCAGATCAAAATAAAACAGTAGGTCACATGATAACTACGATTTAATCTCAGATAGTACAGATTGTATAAAGTATGGGAACAACAAATGGAGTTTATTTTTTTGGAGAAATAGAAGGTAAATTCAGTATAAAACAAAACAAAAAGCTGAAAAACGTTTAAGGAAGAATGTTAACTACTTCTTGATCTTATAAAGTTGTTGGTCTGGATACATATATACACAATAGTACACATATATACATAAGAACAATAAATTACTCACTGCAATTACAGTACCACTTTCGTAATTTTCAGTGAGCAGAAGTTCGACTCCGTACCAGAAAATCAGAGCGGCCGTGCAGAAAAGGCTCATTCCGATTCCACCCATGACTGAAATCCATGTGAGAATGAATCGTTTAATGATATAGTCACAATTTGTACTTAAACTAATCAAAAATCTGCCCCCTCTTCAAGTTGATTAGGATAATCTAGGTGCATCGGGGAGATCATAAGTTTGCTAGTTGACGACATTTTCAAAAAAAAACTATCAGAGATGTAGCTGAATAATGTCAATGAAGTTTGTTTTATTTTTGTCTCATCTGATTGATACAACCTGTTTCATTAAGGCTAGATAGACGTTGACCACTGATAAAGTGCCCAGTAAACTGTAGCTAACTGTTGAAAATTACAGTCTGTCAGAGGCGTCGGTATTCAATCATAGATGACCGGTGAAGTTTTTCTACTAATTAGTAAATCGCTGGTTGCTCACCCTAAGGCTTTCTTAGTGTATGTGACCGTTAAGTCTGATGCTCAGGCATTCCAGTCCACTAGCAACAGATAATTTTAACGTACAGTATAACCTACACAAACACGTGTAATAATCATACTAAAATAAGACCATACATTCATCGTACGGTAGTTCCGAATAGAAAAGGATATTGTTGTCGATAGCATTTGTTAAAAAGTTGTCCAATCGTTTTCGTTAGTAGCAAAACCTTTGGGATGAAATTAGCTGACCTTTGTAAGGGAAGTCGCTATCGTACTCAGTAGTGATTGTAAACATCTGTTTGTAACCCGTGAAGTTTAGTGTGTTCCTGAAGTCAAATAGGAGAATAAATGTATACCATATGTGCCACTCTATTTCGAAGTGTTGACTAACTGACGAATCTGGTACCGATTTTCTATTGACGATGCTTGAGTTTGTCGACATCGTTTTCCATCTGAACTGTTCACGTTCCACTTCAAATAGGTGATTAAAGTCTTTGAGCTAGTCACTCATTGCTATATAGATGGCATTTTTGAGTCGTTAATTCCGGCTAGTACATCTCAATAAAACAATTTATCCAGCTGTCACACAAATCAGTCTTCTGAATCGAAATGGCATCGGGTGGGCCTCCAAGACGACCTCGTTCGGCAGAATAAATGACCAAGAAGTATTTGAACTCATCGTTGATCTGACAAACCAACCCAATTTTACTTTCTTTTTCCTCCGTCCTTAATTTATCGACCTTAGAGCCATAAAAACTGGCAAATAGAAACCATTTTAATGTTCACACTATAACAGAAAAGTCAGCAAACTTCTCTGACGGGCACTTTCTCGACTTTGAAAGTGGCCGTTTGCTGTGTCTTCGAACCGCATCCCGATGATCTCAGCGTTGTCAGTTATTTAAACTTACCCAAGGGTAAAACCACGAATCAAGGATTCCTTTTTATGGTCTCTTGCGATGATGAAGCAGAATCTGACTGTCAAGCTGCAATATGGATCACACCGACCTATAAGGTAGAGTAATGCTTGGTGATCCCGGTGAATGGCCGCTTGTGGGACGACAAACTTAGTGGTCCGGTCAAGGTCTCTCAACGGAGGTCAGAATGATTTTGTATACTCGTCATATCCACATATTGTAGCGAAAAGGAGTTCAGTAAAGCACAATCTTTATTGCCCAACTCGCTAGTTCACATGGTTCGCGTGCGCTCGCGTTTATGAGTCAGCATTCCAGTCCACGACACCCCCAGGTTTCCGTTCACGCGTCGTGTGCACTCCTACTCGGTTTAGGTGTGTGATTGGCGCCTTCTACCCGGGGGTTCTCTGCCTGCTATTCCTCGTCCGTTGATCCGATTTCGTTGAGCGATAGCTTGTCCGGTCGCCCGTGCTGTCCTCCGTTTATCTACTGTAGGCTTTGAACGTACTCTAGAGCCGTGTCGAGATATTCCTGAGAGTGTTGGAATAATCACGCTTTCAATTTGGTCATTCTATTTCGGCTGCCACGTCTCGCCCGTTGGTCCGATCCGGTCGAGCGATGACTCGTCCGGTAGCCCACGCCGTTCTCCATCCGCTCACCGTGGGTTTTTGAACGCATCTCCCCCTGTGTTGGGATCTTCCGCCGAGAGTTGGAATGCTCGCACGTCCTGCCACAATATGTCCTAACAGTAACTAGTACAAGTACGGTCACTGTGCTTGCTAGCGCTACGAACGAACAACGTGGTCGTCCTATTCTAGATGGCGTTTGGTGTCCGGTCGCATTGCACTAAGAACAGTAATCAGCTGTCACAAGTATACGTAACTCGCGGACTTTACATATCCAATAATGTATTTCATTGCAAAAGACGACAATGCACCACTTGCAACTCAACCATAGGGACAAATTGTCTACCTTGTAGTCAGCTACTGGAGCACCACTCCATTGAAGAGTGGCCTCCGTTTCGAAGTGACTACCTTGACTGAGATCCACTATATTTTATTATCATGTGAAAACAGTCGGTTTTGGAAACATTAGGCATTCGGTTGAAAACAAATGGACGACGGTATGTGAAACGTCTGTCAAACAGCATTGACAATTGGGCTACCCGGTTCGTGACAGTGCAACCGTCCAGAAAAACAGTGGGCGGAAATTTCGACAATTATGAGAGTCTATTGCAAAAACCCCCTTTTCATACAGCGTTGTACGTACTGCGGTGAATCTGTACTTGTAAACCAACATCGACTGATCCATCCTGAATATGACAGAGACAGCGGTGAATTAAATCGTAAACTTAGAAAGGATCAGTGAAAGATCCGCGGGGTTTACTTAGCCGAGCGAGTAGAAAAGATGGAAGAGACACTTCTAACAAGAAATAACTCATCGCCGTTTTTCCTGATTCACGGGTGTATTGACCTTTAACGAGACAAAGGTGACACGTCTGTAAAGCTTTTTGCGACTACTTCAGAACAATTCAAGGAACAGTTCAACTGGTGTGAATTAGCTCAATCACTTGTAGAAGATGCAGAATGTGCGGTTAGTTCTAACATTCTCGACGATCTTCCGTCAGAAACCAAAGTGTCTTTGAAAATTTACTTATCAAAATCTAATATAGCTTCATTCTCGGATCTTAGTTTTCCTGCTAATCTAGCAGACAGAGATGAGAGTTCGTTAGGTGAATCGACAACACTCCTGTGTTTTCTATGGAACGGCGTCATCGACATTCATACCTATCTTCATCCGAGAGATCACAAAGGCATATGACAAAAACAGAGGTATCAGCCATGTCTCTACCAAATCCCAAAGGTTCATGAATCTACGAATCCTGCGGTGTCTGAAACAATTAGATAATTAGGAAGGTGAAGAGTAAGCAGTTTTCCAGCCTGGTAAAGTGTGCATAAAATGTACCTTTATCTTGCGACAAACATTTGAGCGTCGAAACTCTTTCTCACAATCTCCATTTGTGATCTTTTAAACATAAAGACGGCTTTTGATTCGGTTACTTGATTTGCTCTCTGAAGCTGTACGGAACGGAGAAAAGTCTTAGTGAAGTGTCATTTTGTATGCGTTCGATTTTGTATTATGGATCAAAACCCTGTCCTACTCCTGTTTAGAATGTATGCAAACTCTCGGTATTCGACTGACGTTGTGTCTGCTAGTAATATTGTATCAAAAGTGCCGACTGTAGGAGCAATTTGACGGTCCGTTGGCGCGCATTCGAGAACCGTGCAAATTTGTGATTGATAACCAAGGTGGTGAAAATATGGTCTTCAGTGCTTGAGTCACGTAATCCGTATGCGACGGAGTGTCTGCTGCACCGCGCATTGTTCAGTGTGGCTGTTAATAGTTGGAGGAAGCCAAAAATCGGCCAAGCGATTGTGTGATCACGGGCTATGAAGCTCTTGACAGCACTACTTAGCGGAGTTGCTAAGTTCCACCGTTGGTTGAAAACGCCCTCTGATATGTCAGTTTGTTGCAATTAAGGGCCAACTGGTAACCGCAGGTTTGATCGCTCTTCCTTTTCATGAACCACCGTTTCGTATCACTTGGTTTTACTCATAGAGTTGTATTCATCCACTGTTCTGCTACTTCTTGAACTGTTGCCAGTACTAACTTCACCCGCATTATCTAGGAAAAGGATGATGATGCAGTCTTTAATGGGGAGTTTACACTAATATATACCCGAGTCAGTAGGAATCACGCACTGTTTTCTACTAATACAGAAGTTCCATATACGGAACCCGTTATTCGCATTTAAAGCTGCAGAACCGCTTATCGCTCCGCAGACTTTATGGGGAAGACAGTGTGCTATTTGATGGAAGTCAGTTCCCTTCATAACTAACTTGGCATATCGTGAGTAAACGTCAAACCGAGTCAATAGAAGACAATGCGATAAACATTCGTATTTCTGGTGTTTCTATATTAAGTTAACCAAAACGCAATCACTCGTGAGACATTGAATGTTCATTGTCTGGATCACGAATGGGACAAAAAGATAGTTCATGTTTTAGTTTAAGTATTAGCTTGGAAAGTTTAAAAAATCAAACAGCATTACTGGCCTATTTGTAAAGAAAAAATATTGGTGTACGATGTCGACTAACACAAATCGAAACTACCGTAAATTATCAAACAGAAGTGGTCTACGAACCTTCAGTTACTAAAACCTAATTTCCTACTGGGACTGCTCTTTGGGCCCGTTTATCTGCCTCACTGAACTTTTGAATTCAGGGCCAAGAGACGACAGCTCACTCTCATAAAGGAAGTGTTGTAGACGTGTTTGAAAGCGTCCCGGGGAAACAAGTCAACAAAGACTTGAAGACAACCCTTGGAAAATATTTGTTCACCCATGCTTTGCAAGCGTTATGTTGATATTAGTTTACTCCTCAGGAATGATCATTATTTTTCACTGTTTTCTATGATACACAAACAACAGTTTTTTTCCATTTGTGGATATTTTAATTACAATACGCCTTGTTAACATAGTATAACAGACAGGCTATCCTAAATTGGCAAGGGGTGGATACTGCATTTATTTTGCTAGCTTTGTATTATACGAACAGCCGGTTTCGGTAATTCTCTGAGGGCTTTCGAAATTACTTTGGAAGTTTGTATTGGTCACGTAAGAACTTTTACATAGGATTCACTGGAACTGCACGGGAGATACGGTTCAGAAATCAAAAGCGTTTATTAATAAAATTCTGACAGAAAAAGAGATTTCATGATAAATTTATTGCTATCCACAGCAGACAAAACGACAGTCTGGCCACTGTTACGGAACAGAAGGTTTTAATATAAACCGCTTGTTTGCAAATAACAGTGACAAGATGAATTCAACAGTGTAAAAGTCGATACAGTCTAACTGACGGATAAACCTTCGTACCCGAGTGTAATGTTTGCTTGCACTATCTGCCTGTAGTGATATTTTCCAGTTCACTGACAGTTCCGGCGACGTTGATGTCGGCTGTTGTCAGTGTGCATGAAATAGTATTCGTCGTAATGTTTAGTCTGAACAGTGAGGTGGCGCAATGGAACTCTGACCCCGGCTACAAGGGGTCCAACTCCACTTCTAGACGTCTACTGAAAACAATCATCTTTTTCATCCGATGAACTCGTTCAGGTCATACTCACGTAACTTAACGCCTCAGTTACTGACATTCATTAAGGTAGTGAGCATAAAAATCTTGTGCCTGATGTTCAACTTGAAATTAACTAAATCCCCAACTACTCATCAGTAACCTTCCAATCTTGCTGCCTATGATGATGATGGTGATGATAAACCTTCCAAGCGTTTACGTGCGCGATGTCTTTTTGCAAACTATTGTGAAACTGATTACGTCAATTTATTTTTGATGGGTCAAATATGTCTCTGAATGCTTGTTTTAGCACTGTATCTGAACGCTATATAGTCCATCAAGACGGCAAGAAGGTATACATTACGAGATGAAACCATTTCGTTTGTTCTCAACAGTCGATTGCATGAAACATTCGATTGGATAGATTTATGGCATGGTAACAAAACAATGAAATAAACGGACGTTACATGGGTGCAGTCAGGATCTGCAAATTTTTGCATATGCAACTGATGACAGTAAAAAGAACTCCATATATTACACAATGTCTTTTATCCGCCTTAATAAATTTATATATCAACTTATATAAACCTCTCGCTACGGTAGGCAAACCAGGCAATAAGACCAAAAATGTGGTGGTTGGATTGTGTAGAACGCAATGGAAATCCTAAAATACAAAATATGGACGGTTGATGAAAGACATGGTTATCACATTGTGTGATAAGGGGCTGTGAGTGTGACAAAATTAAATACTTGCTGGCTGCTAACGCAAGGCCACAAATCTATACGCACAACTGGGATGTCCGGATTGTATGTAGTGGTCTCAACGACCACCAGAATGGGACTTTAGACATATTTTGGACCAACTCAGTAAAATCGATAAACCAGGGGAATTGAAGCATAAGGCTGATTGTATGACACGTATGAAAAAACAAACGGCTCTTCTTGATCCTCTTGATGACACTTCGTCTACAGTCGGTAAACACTAGCACTTCCTTCGGTTTGTTCGTGAAATGTGCTCAATAAAACCTAGTGTTCTATTTTGAGGTTCTTACCGCGCGAAGATTAGAACGGCGTTTTTCACGATTTATTGCCTGAAGTACTTAGCCACACCGGGTCATGTGTAGATTGAAGTATTATAGCATTTGAGTCAAGTGAATTGGAACAGGAGAGCAAATGCGTACACAACAGCGCACACACATGGGTAGCTACAACTTCCTCAACTTTAACATCAGGTACTTGTGTTGGCATGGAGGAAGTTTCTATCTGTGTATCGCGATAGGACTTAGTGTTAATCTTGCGTACAATTTTAGAGAACTCTTCTCCTTCGGTTTGCTGTTCAAAGGTTGGCGATCATTTTTGTTACTTTGATTGAATTGGTTGTGCAATCATTGTTATTTAAGTCTGGTGTTCTACCCATGCTGGAATAAACTGAGCTACCCGACTGTTTGACCGACTTTCTGTTTGATTCGTGTATTCGGCTAGTCATCTGGAGCGAAACTACTAGGTGAAAGTTGTGTTAGGTTACAGAGAGAATGGCGATTTGATTAATAGAATCTGTATTTGGGCCATTTTGTTTCAATTGATCTAAAACGTAGCGAAATGGACTGGATTTAGGGCCGATCTACGCTTCCGGTTGATTACTATCAAGACCTCGTCAAATTTGAGGACCAACACTCACGTAATTTTTGGTTAAAGAACGGAATGTTTGTTAATGATTCTTGATGGGTTCGCTGTTCCTTTTGATGAATGCTGCGGAATATGCCTTTCTGGCTTATTGGTTGTAAGGTTTGCGGCATATTTGATAGATTTTCTGGCGAATATGTCACCTCGAAATGCTCAAATAATTTGCGCACGAGTGATTGATTTTACTGGGCTTTCGTAGAACTGCGTTATTATATGTTTTGCAAATCACATGTTCGTCCTATGATCAGACTATCCAGGACAGTGATGGTGTTACTTGTTTCATGTAGACTTGAGAGCAATAGGTCAGGGTAAATTTGAGAGTTTGCGGATTGTAAAAGTCCGGCACCTCTTTTGCCATTAGTGAGTGGGAGTATGTTATCGACGTAGCGATAACAGATGAACACTGTTGCATGACAGGCAGTTTCGTTGTGAGCAGTATACTACTCACAAGTAGTATATTACCCACAGGTGACATTCAGGAACAAAAGGGCATCTCCGAACACCAGGAAGACGATGGACAGAAAGAGACTATCGGAATAGTGTGTACGTGCTACGGCAGAAATTCCACCAAGGCGAATGACAATGATGTATGTGAATGCATGTCTGACGTGCAAATGAGTGTACGCGTTTGTGGTTTGATTTTTGACGACCTAAACGGGAGTTTGCGCAGTAGACGAATTCTTAGCCCAAGCGTCTTTTGCGGTCACAACAAACACCTTCTAGTGCATCTGGAATTGATAAGATAAGATAGAACCCAACGTCTGCCCTATGGTTGCTCCATCAATCTCTTTCAGGCTTCGCAGTTGGATGTGAAAATTAGCTGTTGACTCACATAGACACTGTGGTAGTTCAAGTTCTGGTGGAACTTAGAAAATGATTTCGGAAAGAAATGCAACGTTGTAACATTTCATAATACAAAATAAAGGGGAATAACCAATATAAATTGGACAGGATTTACTAGAGATAGCACCATTTTACTTACAGGTTGACAACTCAGGCAACTCATTTCTGGCAGATGCACTGATTTCGGTTTCCGATTCAACACAGCAGGTATTTGAACCATGGTCACGTTTTAATGGAGCAACCGTTTAGACCACTACGTCAATGACTTTACGTTAGACACGCTCGAATTACCTGATACGAATGCTCAGTTACATTATCTTTTA